>VNJR01000877.1:0-14974 GCA_008042585.1 Drosophila punjabiensis
AAAAAAAAACGCACCTGGATTAGCGCGTGATTTGCATAAAACCCGTCCTGGTATGGTGTCTTCCTGCACGAAGATAATGTTTTCTGAAACGGTCGTATTATCTGGCGAATCTGTTGGATTTGGGTGATTGACTTTAAATAAAGCTAATATTAATCAAAAGCTTTTACTTTTACTCACACTCAATACTGAAATATGTTGCACTCTTGATACCAGCTCCCACTGTGTTTGGAGTGGAGGTACATGAGTAGTTCGCATTGTCGGCGTCAATATCGAACTTGTTACGTGGCCAATTTGGCATATTGAAGTGCTATGAACAAAAGTAGTTAACTTGAATATAAACGTATTTGTTAATAATGTTCAATAGAATCGTATTGTATATGGGCATTTCCAGAATGGCAATCGTTACATTCGTACGGTAAAAAGTGAAAAAATTATACCTAAAATTTGTTTGCACGAGCATTACATTTTACCAGTACTATTTGTGTGTTTTAAAAGGCAATCTTGTAGGACTTATCGTTTTGAAAGTATTTCTAAAATCGCGATCGTTACAGAAAAGAGATGTGAGATTTTACTTAATCTGGAAAATATCAAAAGTCTGCGAAATGTAGCGAGTAATTAAAAAAATATTTTTAAATGACAATAAAATAATGTAGTATTCCATTTTGAGGAATTATATTTATTTATAATTATTATTTTATTTATTACAGCAGCTTATTTCAGATTTGTATTGTTATATCGCGATCATTATGATAATTCTTTCATACATTTTATGTTGCTGCTCTTCTAATTTACTTTAATAGTAGTAAATTTTTCAGGCGGACAGACGGACATGGCTAGATTGACTCAGCTGTTGATCCTGATCAAGAATATATGTAGTTTATAGGGTCGGAGATGACTCCTTCATTGCGTTGCAAACTTATGACTGAAATTATAATACCTTGCAAGGGTATAAAAAGGAATCAGTGCTGGAGTTCTCTGTTTCGAAAGATTTTTGCGATTTGCAAAACGGGCACCTTTGTCTGGCCGAAATTAAAAGTAAATACCTTTTTTATGTCAAATGAGATCTTTGATACCATAATACCCTATATATATATATATATATATACTATATGTATGTGGTAAGGTAGTAAGTGTTCACCGATATCTGTAGCTAGTTTTTATTCCCTGTTCGTTTTTGCGGGAGACAGACGCGACGGAAAAAGAGAATGACAGATGATGGGTCGGATCTTTCCGCTTACATGCAGTACCGTTTCGGCACTGAGGCTAGAAGAACTACCAAACCTAACCGTTAATAGTTTAATGAACTAATGAGACATTTCTTCTTAAAGCTCCACAGACCGGCACACAGTAGCGCCTCTAGAACAAAAGCCGTTGCAAAAATCAAAAAAGTCGATGTCGCAAAAACGATTTAAACCATACTTAATCGACAGAGAATTTCCCAAGGATTAGGAATCTACAATAAAATCAGTTTAGGAATTTTTTTGTAGAAGATATGAGCATTCAAAGTTGAAAAATATTTCCATTTTTGCATCATAGGAGAAATGAATTGAAAATTGGTCGACTTTCAGGTGGCATTACCCAAAATGTAGATTACCTATCGTCATTTTTTTTTCTTTAAACGGCAGATACATTCTTTACCTGTAAACTAATCTGAAAAAAAAATTTTCACTTGAGTTTGCCAGACGTACATTTTTTTCACTTTTTTTCTGGCTAAAGTAGTCTATATCTTCTGAAGCCGATGAAAGCCACCGAGTACACTATAACTACGACTGTTGTGGATATTTTTTGGACCAAAATAAACTTTTATCGGCTGCGTCACGCTGCATCTGCGGAAATGCAACGGCATAAACCAAAGCAACTCAGAGGTAAAATATACCAAAATACCAAAAAATCTGGTCTTACTTGAGCTCGAAAACGCTTATTAGGGTTAAAATATTGAATTTGTTCATGTTTTTTTTTTATTGATTGAAAAATCTATCTTTTAAATTGGTTTTTTTTTAATAATACTAATACAAAAAAGACAAAGACATTTTGTTTAAGGAGCCAAAAACTATTTTTTATAAATTAAAATTTTTTTGCGTTCGAAATATTTTTATTTAAGCAAATACATAAAAATAAAGATAAAAAATAAAATAAAAAATATTTTAAAAAATTGTCTTCATAGAAAAAAATTGCATTTTCCAATTTTATACCCTATAAAAAGGCGAATGGGTTGGCGTGGCACATTATCCAATACATATAACAATCACCTGCCAGTTGCCGTTTAATTTTTTTTGAATATCTTATTTGGTCCACAAGTTATGATTTTTTCAACGTAAAATGAGAAAAGGCGCTACTGTGCGGCTTAGGTAACTTAGTACTAGTCGTGGTCAAGCACAATTGCTAACACTATTTTTAAAAGAAAAGATACATCGCGAGGATGTTAAATAGTTTAGTTTACTTAGTTTTGGAGCAACACTGTTTGTTATTTAAACTAAAGATGTTGTTCTGTAGTTTATAAAATAAAACATCACAAGGAAATGAATAACAATTTCGTAATTTGGCCTTTTTCATACTTACCAAAACAGATAAAATGCTTTCAAAATCGCCTGTAGCGGGAGATGCCTCCATATACTTTTCTTTAACGAAGTATCTGCTATTATTTTTCTCAATTTGCACACCATCTTTTTGCCAGAATATGTCACAACGCGGAACGCACTCAATGCGACATGTTAAAGTGGCATTAGACAAGGTGTGCAGGATTCCTGTGTACGGTGCGAGGTTCTTTATGAAAAATGGCGGTGCGTGTACTTCCAAATTGACAGAGGCCATTAAGCCCTTGCCCCCCTCGTTGTATGCGTAGCATGAATAATTAGTCCGACTGTCTAGGCCAACTGGCTCCACTGTCCAGTCCTTGGTTACTATGTCCTGTAGAGGACCCCGACCTCCACGGAGCCAACGATATCTGTTGGGTTTTAAAACCATTTCAGCAACAAAGGAAAATTTGCCCATTTTGCGATATAATGAATATGACAAGGCAGTAGCATATGAAATAGACTTTTTTTGTACGTCCGAGTAAAGGGTTAAAATTTGCGATTGTGACGTGTAGGTTGTGAACGTGAGTAATGTACAAATGGATTGATTTGAATTTAAATCAATTATAGCATGTGTTTCTTTGAATTCGTGAACTTGATGGGAAGGAGTATTGGAGCGGAGCCGTTCTTGTTGCTTTTGCAGCATCAACGCTTCCAAAGCAACATCAGCTTCCTGTGGTTGCAATGCTTGTACGGTATGGAAATCAATTAGTGGTGTAAATGGTATTTTGGTATTTTTTTTAAATTGTTTGGCTTGTTGCTTTACAAACCTATTCGATTCTGGATATCCTGGATCATCGACGGAACATGAAAATATGACACTTTTTTTTTTAACAGCTATTAAAGGAAAATGGGTAAGTGTTGCGGGTCCAGGCTCGTAGTGTACCTAAAAATAAAATAATTTGAAGGTTATGGAAGCAAATGAAAATTTAGTTGCATTCAAAGTATAACATACAATAAGCTCTTTGTCTTCGCTGCGAGGACCCCAACCAGCAGCATTAAATCCCTCACAAGAATAGTTATAGAAAAATCCGCGTCCAATACTTTCCAATAACAGTTTACTCGGATCTATATGACAGAGATCCTCCTAAAAACAGAATTAGAAATTTAAAATTTAAATGTAAATAGGTCATCAATAAAATAATTTGAATGGGTTACCCTAGTTTCTTCACAGTCTGGAAGCTCCTTAAGCAAGGTTGAGTTAGCGTACCACCTTACTTTAGTGAGAACTGTGGGATTGGCATCCAATATATTGCAGTAAAGTGTGACATTTGATTCATCGCTTTCCTTAACAGGACCTGCTGGTATCATTTGCACCTCTACACTCGGAACAACTGAAATAAGTACGAAGTAACCCAGTTAGTTCTACTTAAAACTGCTTTCTTTGTGTTCAATTTATCTTACACTGCACGTCAAGATTAATTTTCTCTTCAGAAATTCCTTTTCCAATAGTATTTGATAATTGACAAGAATAGTTTCCGATGTCATCTTTGTCTGTAGATTTAATAACTAGAGCCACGTTTTCTGAATTTCCACCCTGATAATGATCCGTGTCGTTAACATTGATAAGATCATCATTGCGATACCTTAATGTGAAATAGTTCAGAAAAGATAAAACATTTTATTTTAGTTTTTTTGTACAACTGTATATGTTTTTATATCCATAAGAATTTAAAATTAAAATTTGTATTCTCTTGCAAAGGATATTATGACTTTCGTCAGACGTTTGCAACGTTGAATAATGTTTTGGAGAAAGTTTAGCTATGTTGTTATACCCTTTCAGGGTATTCTAATTTCAGTCAGAAGATTGCAACGCAGTAAAGGAGTCATCTCCGATCCTATAAAGTAAATATATTCTTAATCAGCAGTCGATCTAGCCATGTCCGTCTGTCCGCCCGTTTCTACGCAAGCTAGTCCCTCAGTTTTGAAGCTATCTGAATGAAACGATCGGTAAATGTGGTAAATTACATGTTACTTTACATGTAAAAATTTTAAAACAATGTAAAACTGTAAAAACAAAATGAATATGAAAGTAATTAATATTATATTAGATAGGGATAGGTTATAATTGATCCAATTGCAATCTGCAAGGGTATACAAACTTCGGCGTGCCGAAATTAGCTTCCTTGTTTTGTATGACATGTCGCCTTTATATAATTCCATAAATTTTATATAAATTCATGATTTTAGATGCAACTTCAAGCTTATAAGTCGAATAATTGAAACTTAAATTTTATATTGAAAATAAGTCCCTAAGATCAATATTTGTATGTATACGCGAAGTTTTTGTAGCAAATGTGCATTATATGTAAACTTCCGTCTTTATCTTCCTCAAATTAGATTAAATTAAAAACCCTTCTTTGTAATTCAAAACAAAGTTTAAAAATATATATAATTGCAATTTAGATTGAGAAAATTTCATCGCTAAAACTTTAGCGCGGGTTATTTCACTTATTTGAAACTCTATACGAATGGTTCCGAATAATTATTGGCTGGCTAGAACGAATAATGTAAGTGTTTTTTTTTCACTAAAATAAGGACACACGAAAAAACACTTACTTTTTGGTACTTAAAAAATAATAATAATAAAATAAAAACTTAAGCTATATGATATAGTAGTCGTTTTTTTTTTTAAATTAAATTCGAAATTCTTAAATAATTTATAAAGCACATTACCGAGAGTTGATCAAAATATGTTAAAAACAGTAAAGTACAAATTTACGTATCGTTTGTATGTCAGCTATATGATATATTTTCGACTTGTATACGTGTGAGAGTTTAAAGAACATATCTGCAAAGTTTCATTCAGATAGCTTAAAAACTAAGGGACTAGTTTGCGTATAATCGGACAGACGGACAGACAGACATGGCTAGATCGATATTGATCAAGAATATATATACTTTATAATGTCGGAAATGTCTCCTTTACTGCGTTGCATACTATTGACAAAAATTATAATTCCCTGCAAGGGTATAAAATACAAAATTAGGAAATGTTCACTCCAAATTGATTAAAATACGACTGCTGTTGAATTAAGCCGGGTGGTAAGCAAGGCAAAGCAAGGCAAAGGCAGCAGGGCAACTGTTGATGAATATTCCTTGGCTCTAGTACCACAAAACAATCCGCTTCGGACCTCGTGGGGGCTGTAAAACCCCAACACCCACCAACAGAGATAGAATTGGACGACGAGGAGCTACTGCGCTCAGGCGAGGAGACTCTGGCTCCGTCCAATTCAGGGGGAAGGGCAAAGACAAGCACTTCTCAAGCGAACACGGAAAGCAAGCAAGGCCCATTTCATCCTCGCCAAAATCGCGAGAAATGAAAAGGATGGCAAAGCCGACCCGCGTGACATAGCAGAAAAAGCACGGTTCCTAGCAGTAATCGAGGAATACGAGCGCTACGAAAAGGAGCACCCAGAAGCGTTCCTGCCTCCCCAAGCGAAGCGCAACCGCTCACAAGAGGGGAGCGAGAGTGCTCCGAAGAGAGCCAAGGACGCAAAAGGCGCACCGAGACCGACCACATTCGTCAAGTCGGCGAAAAAATTCAGCGAGGTGGCCAGAGACAATGCAATGTGCAATGGCACTTGTAGACGGGCTCAATGACGATGGGCGCCTTCTGATGAAGAAATGGGAGGAGGTCGAGACCCAGTTGGCAGAGATGGTAACTGACAAGATACTGTCCGAGCCAACGGGTCAGTCACCCTCCTTTGACTCCTCAGAAATGGTTAGAAGGCACCGGGTAATCAGGTGCGACGATGAGTTCTCGCGGGACTTCCTGGCGGACTGCGTTGCCAGACTAGGCAACGCATGGAAGGGGATGAGCATAAAGCTGGTTCCCGCCAAGGGCATCCCAAGGAGTCCCAGAGCTCGCATTTGGCCAAGGGGCTGTCTAGCCATGAAAGGGAGCTCAAGACTCCGCGAGCAATAAACAAGGGAGTCGATATGGAGGACTGGGCCCTCCTCAAAGCGGAACGGGAAATTAAGTCCAGCCAGTCACACCTGTTCCTGATCAACCAGCGCTGCCTAGAACAACTTAAGGCAGCAGACAACAAAGTCCGGTACGGCATTAGGAAGGCCAAGGTAAAGATCAAAGACAAGGGACGGGCAAATCTCTGGCATGGCCATTAAAGAATACACAACATTATACACAAATTCGACAGGTAGGCCGAGGGCGGGTATAATCATTAAAACAACCTTAATGCTCTTCTCTACCCGAATCTCAGGAACTTAGATCTAGCAGTGGCAAGATTCAAGGCGGCGGATGGGATAGCCATACTAATAGCCTTTGGATATTTGGCCCACAACGAACCAGCATCACCCGAAGCTTTCATCAGGGTGATCCAGTGGGTCGAGGAGACTTAGACGACCCTCATCCTCGGGTGCGACGCAAGGCAGACACTGTGGGGAAGTAATGAGACAAACGAAAGGGGTGAGTCTCTCTTAGATAGCATTATATGTCGTGACGTCACTATTTGTAACAAAGGAAACACGCCCACCTTCATCTTTCCAAGTACAGGAGGATTTCAGGGCTGGGAAGAAGTCCTAACCCTCCTAACCCTAACCCTCCAAATGAAGCATAGCGATTATAATTTAAGAAAATGGAGAGTCTCTACACAGGACTCTTTTTCAGACCACAGGTACATATTTTTCGAAATCGCGATGCCGATACGTGAAACGGCGCCGAAGCCAAACCCTCGTAACACCGACTGGGACAAATACGGAAAGATTGTACAGTCAAAGGTCAAAGATAGAAGGATCAAGACTCGATCCACCCCGGAAGGCATAGATAAGGAAGTCGAGGACTTTACAAATATTCTTAACAAAGCTTATAAAGAGTCATGCAGACTAACATACTGTAAGAAGACATACCGACCATGGTGGAGCAAAGAGCTAGACGAGCTCAGAAAGAAAGTTCGAAAAGCCTTCAACACCTGTTACGGAACCAAAGACTGGCAGCCGTACAAAGTAATACACATAGAATATAAAAAGGCGATCTACGCAGCCAAGAAAGAATCTTGGAGTAGCTACTGCGAATCTCTAGAAGGAGTCAAAGGCACGGCTAGGCTAAGTAAAACCCTACCGAGAGGGCACACAAGCCCCGCGTTTATAAACAAACCCAACGGGACAGGAAGTACGTCGGCTGAAGAGTCACTGGAGATCCTGTTGGATACACCTTTCACATGAAACCAAAAAGAAAAACCAAGAATAGTGGAAAACCAGGTGGCAGACCAGCAGTTACAAGTAGAAGAGATCATCACCATGAAAAGAATCCATTGGGGGATAGATTCCTTCGACAAATACAAAAGCCCAGGTCCAGATAGGGTAATACCAGCAATGCTGCGAACGACAAAAGCATGCACGGGAAAATGGCTGCAAGCAATCTTCCAAGTATGCATCAAAACAGCACACATACCACGTCCATGGAAGGAAGCGAGGGTAGTCTTCATACCAAAACCAGGAAGAAGGGGACACATCCAAGCCAAGGATTATAGGCCGATAAGCCTTACTTCATTTCTAATGAAAACACTGGAACGGATACTTGATATCCACATCAGAGAAAGAACGGAGAAAAACCTTTCCAACGCGCTACACGCGTACAGAAAAGGTCGATCACTACATGAGGTGGTGCGATACATACTTTTCAAAAACTACGCAATGGCCACCATCCTGGACATAGAAGAAGCCTTTAATAACGTAAACGCGGATACCATCTTGAGCTCCCCCAACGGTATAGGAATAGAAGGAGGCATCAGAGCGTGTATCGGCGCAATGCTGACGAGCAGAAGAATAACAGACGAACTGAGTGGCCCTCATCACACTAGATTTGTGAAGAGGAGCACACCTCAGGGGGGAGTCCTGTCCCCACTGCTCCGGCTGATAAACATGGGTGACATACCAAGAACACTAAATAGCGAAGGAGTAAAAGTGGTAGCATACGCAGACGACGTAGTCCTACTCGGTTCCCCGACGTCATCAGCGAACTAATGACAAGGGCACTCACTAAATTCAATGCATGGGCAAAAGCCTGTGGATTGGGCATAAACCCAAGTAAAACGGAACTAATGCTCTTCACTAGGAGAACAAAAGTCCCTAACTTTACAAAACCAAAGATAGATGGCATAGAACTAGAGATATCACAGTAGGTTGTATCTGGGAGTGATACTGGATGCGAAACTTTCATGGAAACAACACATTTACGAAAAAATCAAGAAAGCGAGCATAGCATTCTATTCCTGTAGAAAGATGTTTGGAAAAAACTGGAGCACTCACCCCAGGATAATAATATGGCTTTACACAGCGGTTGTTAGACCCATACTCACATACGGAGCACTAGTATGGTGGCCAGCACTAACTAGGCCTTACAACATCCAAAAACTCTCTAGGATACAGAGATCGGCATGCGCTGGAGCCACGGGAGCACTGAGATACATATCCCGCAGCAGCGCTAAACGCCATCCTAAACATATTACCGTTAGAGCATTTCATCAGGAACACTGCAGCTCAAAGTGCGGTATGACCAAAGGCTAGTCAAAGCTGGAAAGACTACCACACCGGACACTGCAGGAATCTGAAAGAGATAAAGTATAGGACGACAGAAGGCACAGACTACATGACAACCGAACTGCAATTCGATAACACATACACCACTATATACCCTACAAGGGAAGACTGAAAGAGAGGGAGGGTAACCAAACCGGATGGAGTATCACTCTACCAGAGAACAGAAAATCTAAACTATGCTGGCCAGAATTCAATAGAAAACGAACCGCAGAGCTGATCTCCAAGAGCAAAAAAGGACATCAGGAGGGTAACGGCAACCATCACCGGCCCCTGGTCAAAAGACACGCAAGCCTATGGGTCTATCCTACAATCCACAATGCAGAAGCTGCAAGGAGCCAAGTGAGCAGGAGACACCAGAGCATCTGCTGTGCCACTGCCCAGCACTTAACAAACAAAGAGCCCGACACTTCGGAGCACACCAACTCCAGTGACTAGGGGAAGTTGGAAGGCAGCCAGTAGCTGCCATCCTAGCTTACCTGAAGGACATGGGCTGGTACTGAGGAGGGCGCTGACAACAATAAAACGAGGGCGTGGATCAAAACGGAGCTCAGCTCTAATTGGAAGCGGCCAGGGCGGCCTCACCACTTTTACCAACCTACCTGAATTTAACCCCATAAGTTGGCAAACTCTATCACTGTGGGACGGTAGCGGTTGCTATGTTTTTTGTTTTGTCTGCTCTTTGCGTTATATCTTGTGAACATACCTTCTATATGGAAATGGGTATGCCTTCTTCAGTCTTTTGGTTGGCACTAATATATTATTATTTTACCATATGCATACATGCAATGTACATAGGTAACAGGTGCAAAAACTGAATGATCATAGAAACGATAAAAGGTGCACGAAATAGCTAAAGGTAGTACAAGCTGACAAAACTTGATAAAATCTAAAAATTTGCTATGTAATATGAGCTATATGTATTCTAAGCTTATGTCATCTTGTATCACGCCTACAAATGTACTTACCAATCAACTTGTATTAGAGATGCAGGATTGGCAACATATTCACAATTCAGCAGAACTATTTCACTCGTATTGGTAACCATATCAGGTGGGCTAACCTTCACAACTGGGGGATCTATAAAAAATAAAATTAAATGGCATCACATACATATACAATATATTGAAAACAAGCAAACAATTTTTTTTTTCTAAAAATGTTCCCATCGTCTTTATGGCAGCTATATGATATAATCGTACAGTTTGTTGCGTTCCGACTTATATACTAATGAGAGTAGTCAAAAGACTATCATCAGTTTCTTTCAGATAGCTTCAAAACTGAGACACTAGTTTCGACTCAATTGGTGATGCTAATCTAGAATATATATGTACACTTTATAGGATCGGAAATGACTCCCTCACTGCGTTGCAAACTTCTGAGTAAATTAATAATACTTTTTACAAGGGTATTACAATGTAATTTTATTTTGCCTCTTAATATTTTGGTATTTAAAAAATTATGAAAATTTTCTTTTGTTAAGTATGTGGGGGAGTAACTACAATTTATCTCTCGATATGATGCGTTTTTTTTTAAGTGTTGCCATGTCTTGTCACTGTAAATAATCTTAAAAGTTGTAGCTCTTTTTGCATAAAAAAAATCATTAAAATCATTACTTTTGCATTGCAGAGCCTTTTTTAAGTGAGAACTTATTGAAATTAATGATCATTGATCAAATGAATAACTAGATAATCATCTTTCATCAAATTTACATGTTTTTAAAAAAATAAATTCTTTCTAGTTCAATATTTGTTTAGTAGTGCTAAGCTTCTATACATTTGTGGCAAAAATAATCACCTTAGAGAAGAAGATAAATAACGCTTTATATATTAATCAGAGCTCGCAGGGTTGGGTCTAGTTTCACAAAAAAATTATAACATAATAAGAATAAGGTCTTGAGATATCTCACATCAGACCTTTTTCTATTCTCACATGGTTAAAGCGGTGGGTGCGTTCTCTTAATTGAGTTGCGGAAATACGGTATTTCTTTCGCGGTTCTTTCTTTATTATTTTGTGTTAAAGTTTTGTTAGCGTATTTTTTATTTTTCCTGCCATACGCATGAACACAAACGATTGCTTCATCCCTTTCCACTCAGAAGCGAAAGAGTGAAATCCTATTCCGCTCTGCCCGCAGACCTTTTTGATTTCGGCCTCTCCGTTTAAGGTTAACCGGAAGCAAGCCAAAAGACAACAACATTTACGAGAGATCCCCTTCATTGTCATTCTCTCTGCGAAATAATTTAAATGGTCACAACAGTTAACCTTTTTATTTGAGCTCAGATATAAATTAACTCAACAATTAAAATATATAAACACTGGTTTCAAAAACTAAAGAAAAAAGTTGTTGTAATTTTATTGGAACGTGAAACATTAACGGCTATATCAACAAACCAAATATCTTTTTGTTAAAAAATGTGGCGAGCATTTGGCGGCAATATGAAATAATACCACAAGGTACGTACATATGTACATATATGACCCTTGGAAGATCATCTTAACTGCGTAAAGTATGAATACAGTAAAAATTAAAATTTTATATCAATATCAAATCATTGTAAATATATAGTTCAATACCATACCCAAAAAACAAACTAAAACCGCGAGCTAAAGACCTTAGCTCTTAACCCTAAGTTAGCTCTCAGGTTAGAACTGTTTGTTACCTGTATATAAATAAATAAATAGACAATTTTATGTGCTTATGTTAAACGGCGAAGTTATATTTTTTTTTCAAAAAAATTTCTAATGGTTCCATATTTGTGGGTCCGCTAGAATCAGCGGCACCAGCGTATCCACAATAATTGCTGATCCTACCGTGCGTCCCTCTCCTCGTCGAATTTGCGACACTTGAAGATGACGTGGCCGGCATTTTAGGTTTTAGGCCGCAAAGTTTCGCACAACGGTCAGCCGCACAGTCAGTTAGCTTGTTCCTCCCTCTCTCCAGATCTCCGCCGCCGCTTTTCATGTCCTTGGGTCCGCCAGCATCAGCGGCACCAGCGTGTCCACACTGATTGCGCGTCCTACTCCTCATCGATTCGGCAACACTTGAAGATGACGTGGCCGGCACTTTCGGCTATCCCGGATCCTTATCCGGTTAGCCTTTCTCCGTGTAATGGCCAAACCTCTCGAGGTAGCTACGGAAGCAGCCATGTCCGCTCAGCACCTGGGTAAGGTAGAAATCAACCTGCCCGTCCTTTTTCTCTATCTAGGACTCAATGTTAGGGATGTTTGGGGGTGGCATCCCACACTGCTTGCAAGATTCTGTAGCTCGGCCTTCGCGACTCTATCGAGTCCTTGCTGACCGCGAAGCGCTATACAAATGTCCGCCTCCTCGCGGACCAGCTTTCTCAGTGGGACTAGGTCAGCTAGCACCGAAATATTTCGGAACACGCTCACCACTCGGATGGCAAAAAGTCTATAAGTGGACTCGATTTTCCTCATGTTGGGAAGTGACACAATTGTCAGCAGCCTTCTAATGTTCTGCTTGGGTCCGCTAGTGTTTTGCAGCAAACCACAGTCTCCCTAGACTTCTTTTGGGCGTACTGGAGATGCTTCTTAAAGGATCGAAGAGAACACCAAGATACTTGATGACCCTCTGTGATTTTTCGGCATCATGTGTGGCTAACTCCAGACCAGCGCTCGAGTGCCACGCCTCGATTACCCTATGATGTTAAGGCCAGCGAGGGACTGTAGCCTTCAGTTCCAGTTCCAGTTCCAGCAGTGCTGAAGACGTTTCTAAGGTATAGCGTTTCCACTAGACAGTATTTCTTGAATCCGGCTTCCCACCTCGTTCCCGCGATCGCCGTTCTCGCAATCTCCTTCACCGACTAAATTGCGTCCAGCGTTGATTTCCCTTTTCATAGCTGAACTGGCTCGGCGAGAAGCACCCGGCCCTCCCAATGGCGGCATTTAGCTATTCTGCTATTACCTTCTCGAACACCTTGCATGTGGTGTCGGTAAGGCAGATTGGCGTATAGGGGGATAGCTATTCAGGCGGTTTGTCCGGTTTGGCCAGTAGCAAAAGCTTTTTCTCTTCCAATTCTCATTAAAAGTACCCTCCTCGAGGCACCTTGAGTATAGGCTGGCGAACTCCTTCGGATGCAGCGCAATGACCAGCATCAGAGCCCTGTTTGGTACTACATCCGGTCCTTACACCTCTTGGGGCGTACGCTCCTATTCGTCCGAAACACCTCCTCATTCGAGACCACACTGAATGACACCAGAGGCAGACTAGGCGCCAGGTAGCTGCTGTATATCCCATATCCGCAGACCTCTGCGCGCACGAATATGTTGGCTTCCCGGATGCAGGACATCCGCAGGTGCATGCGGCATAGCCAAAGGGTCGCCTTGCCGGTGCGGTCCTTGGTCGATTCCGCTTATTCCCTCGCCCTGTAGAGTTCGCTAAGAATAGCAACGTTAGTCGTTACCTCGCGTACCGCCTGTATCAGCAGCTGAATCAGTTGCATGTCGTCCTTGTAGGGCCGTTACCGTCATTTTCGATCGGGCTGCTTCTTTTGGCCTCTCTGCTGCCAACTCCTTTGCCGGGAGAGTGCACCGGCTCCTTGTTGCAGGCAGCCGTTTGTGCCCTGCTGCACCGCACCTGATACAGCAGCCGCTCCTATCCCCTAGACTGTTACACCTGATGGCAATATATCCCAGGCATCTAAAGCATCGAGGAGGGCCCTCGCGCTCCCGCACTCTACACTTCGTCCATCCTATTCGGATCTCGCCTCGTCGCCGGACTTATCTGATCACCTCCGTTTTTGAATCTCCGTACTCGGGAGCTGTACGTTAAGCTGGTACTGATTCGTGAAGGCTTTACGGATTTCACTTTCCGACGTCAATCGAGTCGAGGTCACGTATTTCGAAGACTCAGACCCGTATCTCCGCCGAGTCCCCAAGGACTCGAGAGATGCTGTCCCTCATAGACTCGGCGCTCTCCTTACTGCTTTTGGCAACCTCCATGAGTAGGTACAGCGAACTTTGTTTACGGCGCCTCTAAGGTCGGCCAGTTAAATTTCATCCCATCCCATTGCCAAGATTTTAATGTCGGTCTTCCCTGCTGCCTCCTCCTCCTTCTGCGTGACGGCCTTTTCTTTTACACAGCCGTGCTCCACGAGCTGCCAGCGGAAACAGGTTCTCTTTTGCCGATCTTCCGGCACCGTGGGCTTCTCTGCGGGAGGTGGCCTTTTTCTGGCCGTTTCGCGAAACTGCAGGGATGGCGGGCCGGGGTGGAGGCAGTCGTGCCTGACTGGAACGATCTAGGGTTTCGACCACACCGTCGGGTTGTCTTAGTCTCCACCACGGGTCCGTCTGGGCTGCCCGGTTCTTCTTTCGCATACGCTTTCCAGAGCTTCCGATTTTTCCGACTGCTCAGTCCTCTTGGCCGACTGCTTGATGCTCGACTGCTTATCTCAGCAATTATCGCCCTCATACCATTGTTGATATGGCGCACCTGCGTCTCGTGCTTATCAAGTTGGTCCAGCAGCATGCCGAGCTTCGCGGTGCTCTCAGCCCGAGTGAGCTTCTCCTTCTCCTCCTCGACATGGGAAATGGGCTCCTCTTGGACAGCTTTGCTTTTTTTTGAAAGTGTGCCCTAAAGACCGCTTGCCATGCTGGCCGAGTCACTGGGGTTGCTGCTTTCCCGCGCCGGAATGGGGAGGGGTGTGGAGCTATCAGACTGCCGACCACTATGGCGCAGACGCAGACCGCATTGGGCGGTTATGTGATCTGTGTCTTATGGGACAGATGCTACATGGAGGGGTAGGGTAGGGTAGGATGGCCAAGAGTTTCCTCGTGGCTAAGCAGGTGCAGTTATAACGTTCCTGCTCACTAGAGCCCTGTTT
>VNJR01000879.1:0-28707 GCA_008042585.1 Drosophila punjabiensis
GCTACACCTACGGATAAACGTGTACATCGATATGCGTATTTCATGGGATTTTGTGGCTACTTCACTTGACGTTCGCCGGCAGCGCGGGGCAGTGGGGGCAGCAGGCCTCTGGTGGCGTCAGCGGATCCACTCCCGGCGGACACGAGACCTCGCCGCAGCGCTCCCTCAGGCAGTTGACCTGACCGTGGAAGCAGTTGCACTTGGTGCACACATCCGGCGACCACACTTCGTTATTCAGTCGCGTGGTGCCCTTGTCGTCGACGCAGTGGCTCCTCTTGGGCTTGGTGGACACCACCACCGGTTGAGGGGGAGCCGGAGCCAGTTGGACCACCGGCTGGGGCTCGGAGTCCACGGCATTGCAGGATTCCTCCAGTTTACGCAGCTTCTTGTGCAGCTTTTTGAGATCCTTCTGGAAACTGCCAATGAGCTCCTCGAGACCACTGACCCGCTCCTCGTTCACATCGTACAGCGACTCCAAGGGACTGTCATAGCTTTCGGCAGTGGTGGTTACATCCTGCTGGTGGAGATCCCGCTTCTGCCTGGAGCTCCTCTTCGTGTAGGTTTGTGGTACGAAGGACTCAAAGATGGCCGGCGGACTGTTGCATCTGCCGCACTCTTGCCACAGATAGAGATTGATGCCGGGGATGTCCTCGCACTTCTTGTAGCCACCTTGGTGCTTGGCCAGCACAAAGACATTCTCGGTGACCTGGTCGAAGTTGTCGCCAACATCGCAAAGGACGCGTCCGAAGTTGGACTGCTTGATCTGGACCAACTGTTCCGGCGTGAAGACGCCAGGATTCTCGTAGTACAAGCGATCGCCATCGCGCAGGCGTCGGAACTGCTCAATGAGCAGGCACTGGAAGAGCGGACCCACCTTACCGCCCTCCACCTGATCCTCCAGGATGCCGCCCAGCCACACGTCTACGTTGTCCGGGTGTCCATACAGTTCCTTCATCTTTTGCCGGATCTCGGCATTGCTGATCTCTCCGGCGAGATCCTCAAAGTCCTGAGCCACTGTCATATTGCAGAATTTCCTATAGACATTGTAACCAGGCATTCCGTGATCCCTGCCTCGTTGGATATTAATGGCAGCCAGGTCAAGGGCCACAGCATGCGCCGTCTGGAATAGCTTCTCTGTGAGCTCCGTATTTAGATTCTGGTCGGGAGTCTTGAGCTTGGCGGGCACGGCCAGAAAGCCTCGCATCAGGGGATCCACTCCACCCTCGTAAGCCAAACGCCAGGGCGCAAAGAAGGCCTTGTGGAGCAGCAGGTGACCCTGGGGAATGGGCTGGAAGGTCTCGTTCAGGCGGTGCAAAATGGGATTAATGATGGTGTGGCCAAAGCGTAAAGCAGCCGTGGCAAACTCATTGGCAATGCTGGGATTCACTGCGGGATCGTAGCCCTTATAGTCACCCAAAATCTGCATGCCACTCTCGCCGATGATCAGTGGAAGCCACTGCTTGAAGGTGATGTGCTGCATTTGGGCGCCCACGATCTTCCTGGCCTCCTGGTACAGCGTATCTCCGTCCCAGTGGGCGTTTATCTCCTTGAGCTTCTTGGCCAAACGATTGTGCTCTCGCATCCAAATGGTGTGCATGGCCAGGAGGCCCACTTGCTCGTTGACACGAATATCGCCGGAAACAAAGCAGCTCATGGTGTTCTCATCCAGATTCCTGCGGCAATCCATGCCATCCTGGGGAGCCGCAAATGGCAGCATGTCCTTCTGACGGGGGAAGTGTACACCCACCCGAAGAAGACCCTCCTCCGCCGTTAGATTCCTCAGTTCCTGGGCAAACGGCTTACTATAACCATAGACCTGCGAGGCATCTATATAGGATGTCAGCTGATTGATCTGCTCCCGATGCTGGACGCTGTCGAAGAAGAGCGAGGTCATCCCAGAGCCACAGATGGCACTGGAGCGCACCACATCGATGCAGCGACGATTGCGAACTCGCGGATCATTCGGTGGCACTTCGATGGGATAGCAGGGTGGCGCCATTTCACAGCTCTTCTTGCAATCAATGCCATCCCAGCTCTCCGAACTCACCGAGGGTATGGCATGGTCCAGATCGTGATCCAAGAACTGACCCCATTGCATCACCATGTGCGTGATCCTGGCATCTGGTGTGATCTCCTTGGTGGCCACAATGGAAGTGGAAACCAGACGAGCACTGGGCTTGGCATGGCCTGAGTAGAGCATTCCTTTGGTCCAGCCTACGGGCATGCTGAAGCCATTCTCGTAAATCGGCGGCGCCAATCTCCGGAAGGCGGTAAGCGAGGCGCCCCATGTTGGGTGCTGCAGATTGTTGCAGGTGCCATCGATGCTTCGGTAACGCGAATGATAGCACATATCCGTGCAGTTGGGCATCTCACGGTGCTCCATGCAGCCCGAGAGTTCAGCTACCAAGTGCAAGTGCTCCCGCGAGAGAAGATCTCGGAACTCATACTCCTCACTAGCCATGGTCAGGTTGTCACCCTGCTGCACATGCTTCCTGATATTCACCAGCGTTCGCTCGTAGATCTCGGCTGCTCGGGCCAACTGTCGCGCTTCACCAGTGGGAAAGCGGAAGACACGCAGGAGGTCACCATAGTTCGGTGGCGCCTTGTCCGAGCGATTGGAGAAGAGCATGTCCAGGGTGTTGTTGATGGCCAAATCGATCTCCTTGGCGGCCTCGGCAAAGGCAATCCGCACATAGCGATCACCCGGGGCCAAGTCTACATTGTTTCTGGAAGGAAGAGGTAAATATAACATAAATTAATTGAGTTGAAGATACTTTAATATAATTTAATCATTTGTAAACTTAACACTTAATAAAAACTAGTCTTATCTAAAACTTGTTCTATTTTCCAAGGCACCAACAGTTGACAGCCAACCTCCATAAAAAAACTGCACAAAGCCCTGAAACAATCAAGATATTTTAAGGAATTTGCACATTTTAATTACCATAATGCCAGGGCCAGGAGTCGAGGAGTCGAGCAGACAAGGATTCGGAGGACTCAGCGGACTCGCCCAAATGGCCGCCTTGTCTAATAAAAATGCCCGACAGTCTATTTCCCTTTTCTGCGCCTGTCCCTTCGCTTGGTCACGAAATTATGCTGCATTTTTCCCCGCCAGCAAAAAAGACGGAAAATCCGCGCTTTCCTTTCCAGGAGAAGGACGGGAGGTGGGTCAGACCAGGACAGGGCAGCATTAACAACAATTCATGCCTGGCATTCTACGCTGTGCTGCCAAGAAATGCTCCTCCTCGAGCAAACTTTCGCCTGTGTAAACTTTGGCATTGTGCTGCGGCGGAGGCGACGTTCTAGGTAATAACTTAACGACCATAATACACCCTGTTGCTGCGAAAAGAGTCTGCCACTATCAGTTGCCACTAGTCCTGGCTCTGACTCTGACTCTGGCTCTGTCTCTGACTCTGGCTCCTCCTGGCCAGCAGTGGATTTTGTGGACCCGCCAACTACATATTTCTATACTGTCATTCTGTGGCTGCCCTTTTGCCTGCTGTTTAACGCTGTAGACTATTGTTTTTGGGTATTTTAGACATTTTTCATTGGGGAAGGAGTTTAGGAATTTAAAGACAATCTAAAGAAAGGTTAGGAATTTATCAAATTTATTTTTAAGCGTAATTTAAATACACTGAAGCACTTACAACAATTTAAGGCCATTTAAAATAAACTAGAGAAAGGGTATTTCAGACCAGAATCATTCAATTTTGGGATTTTAATACTTTTTTTTTTTTTAATATTCTAGCAAAGAAATGCGTTTTAATTCTCAGTGATTTGTTATTAAATTCTACATATTCAAAAGAACCTTATGAAATAATTTTATATCCTATTAATCAATATGCTATAAGCATTATTTCATATTTGTGCAAATAAAATACTTTCTTTCCAATTTGTATAAAGTCTAGGAGAAAAAAGTTTATGTTACTAAGTTAAAATAATATATATATATATATAGAAAATGAAGATTTTCTAAAATATAATTCCTAAAATATATTTTTATTATTATTAATACAACCTTCTTTAATCTTATTTCCTTGTAAGGGACGCTTCTTGTTCTTATAAAAAGTATGACATTGTTCCAAAGGTTTGTACCAAGAACTCCTGGCGTTTTATCAATTTTGTTTTATGAAATTTTAATGAAGGAAGTTTAATTTATACTTTATAGTATTATGGGAAAATTTCAGCTGCTTAAAATAATTAAAAAATACCAATTAATTTTTGGTGCCATCATCATTTATTACTTTTTTTTAGTAAGGTATTTCTTATGTCGCCACTTTGGCTGCTGCCTAATTTTGTGTAAAGTTTTTTGTTGGCTTTGGCTTCCGCTCCTCTAGAGTTCTCACTCTTTACTCTCGCCTTTGCCACATGCTGTGGCGTATGGCAATGTATTTCCGTGGTTAGCCCTTTTGCCAGCAGCACCAGGATTGGGAGCAGGAGCAGGAGCAGGAGCAGAAGCAAGACCAGGAGCAGAAGCAGGACAGAAGGAGCAGGATGAGGCTCCAAAGCAGCAGCAACAACAATGGCAGTAACAGGATAAGCTTTTGTTTTACGCCAGCATTACCCCCACAAACTTAGGCGGATTTCTGTGCTTTTGGTTGTTGCTTTTGGCCATTGTTGCCGTGGTTGGGTTGGTCTTTCAGCGGTTTTCGCTTACTTTTTGCGGGCTGCCGGTTGCCATCGTCATCGCCACCGCCACCGCCCTCTCAACCGGATTCAAGCTTCACCTCCTGCCGTCGTCTTCCAACATAGTTTTTCACTTTTAGCGCCGCTTTCTCACACTACAGACTCGTTGCTTTTTCTTTGTAATTTTTTGCTCCCCCCCTCAATGGTGGTGCTGCTGCTGTGGTCTGGCGACGACTGAGGTTCCCGCCTCGGTAATGAGTAAAGTTTCTAATGCTCCCGGCGAAGAACTGTAAGCCGATTCAGCTTCCGTCGTGCCACTAAATGCTGCGCACACACCACACACATGAAGATATACGGATTTTCCTCAATGCACCCCAAGAAAAAGTTATATATTGTTGAGTTCTTATCTAGCCGTCATTAGTGACTATAAATAATTCATGTAGCTAAAAAAATTATTAGAGAGTTATGAAGCATCTTGGAATATATATTTTATAACTTTTCAACATTTTTCTTCTTATAATTTATTATTAATTTCTGATTAAATTAACATTTGACCTTTGAATATTGTCAGAACTTTTAAAATTAAAACTTTCAAACTAAGCCGTTATGTCAAAAATTTTATTAAAGAATTTTTCAAATACATTGGTAAGTTAATTATATTTTCCTCTGTAACTAATTTCCTTTACATTATCACCTAATTTTTTTTTAAGTGCATCACATCCCCCGCTTTTCCAGCTTTTCCGCTGCATTATGCATTTGGAAAATGGCTGTGTAAGCAGAAAGTAAGCCGCTGCCTGGCGGTTCGCCTTTTGTGGACCATCATTGGTCTCCGTTTGCCAGTCGGCGGTTAATGGCCAACTCCATGTTCCCCATCTCTCATTTTGCCTTATTTTTTTTGCCGCCTCAAATTGATTTACGGCCTGCGGCGGGCAAGGACGCGGTGATGAGGAGAGGAGTCATGTGGAGACAACCCATGGGCGGACCGACCAAGGACCATTTGCTCAATAAATTCACATCGTGTCGCTTTTTTGTGGAACAAACAATTTGAAAACTTCAACTGTTACGCCAGGAAAGGAGAGTAAAAGTTGAAGATGGCTACAAGTTCTAGTTTCTAATTTAACACAGTAAAAATTTAAGCAAAAAAAAAAAGTATTAAAAATTAAGTTGATTGAGAGATATTACTAGATCTACAGAGTACTTTTGGCTTAAATGGGATTGACATATAAATACAGTTGCAAAATAGGTTTAACAAGTTTTATAGATTATATAAAATATAATAAATCATGTACTTATAAAAATTATATAAAAAAGGAATAAAGAAACATCAAAGATCTTGTCAAATACAAATAATAGCTTGGAATATAAAGCTGTATAAGGAGTAAGCCATCTCAAACTTTATCCAAACACTCTTTTTATATATATACTATTTTTTAAATCAAATTATTTTTGCTGACTCTTGAGGAGCAGACACAATCATATAATATCAATTATTTTGTTTTTTTTTATCCTTAAGTTTATATATTAATTTTACCAGAATTTTTAAAATTTTTTCATATTATTAGTCAAGTATACAATAAAAATGCCTGAGCGTTGCGCATCTTACAACTTTATAGTTTCATTAATATCCAGTGCTGACCGACTTTACCTTAAGTTTACAACTAAACCTATTACAGAATTCTAGTTCCAAGTTTTCTAATATTAGAAAATTTATCTAAAATATACATGAAAATATCTTCTAACTGACTTTCTCCAAAAACGGAATAACTAATTCCTATTACCAATCTCTATGACTTGGCTCAGTGTGTGGCTCTAGTATTCCTTGTTACAGCCTGCAACTTGTCAACTCAATTTCAATTTGGGCAATTTGGATAACTTGTGCGGTTGCCTCACTGAGGAATTTCCACTCTCTCTCTCGCTGTATGTGTGTCTTTTGGCCGCCTTTCACTGCCAGTATAAAAGTATGGATGTGTGAGTGTGGCACGTAGCTTTTCCGGGCTTAGCACGTTTTTCAGTTTTCAGCTCAGGCAACGGAAAAGTGCAAACTGAAAACTGAAAACTGGAAAGCTGGGAAATGGCGACAACGACAACTTTTGTGCTTTCGTCGCCGCCTTTTGATGTTCGCCTTGGTGCATATTTTATTTGCAGTTTAGCTGACAACACAGTGGAGTCCATGTGGAGCAGCAAGGAGACGAGATCCCTGGGATCCTTTTTGGCCAAACTGGCAGAGGGATTAGCAAGTTTTGAGCAGCTGTTAACTGCTTTTGATAACAGCCAGCGCAGTGCAGTGCAGTGGAGTTTGATGTTTATGCTTTCCAGACGAGAGGGGAATTCATTTATCCCAGAATTTTCATGGTTTTCCCTGGGTTTTCCCCAGCCATTTCGGTCACTGTGCCGCAGCTTTAGAGTAACTCTTTCTCTATCTATTTGTGGGGTAGGTGGTTTCCAAGCAATTTAGCTCAGTGAAGCTTCCCGCAAGGATTAAAAAATCATTTGAGGCATGCCAGGCAACAATTGTAAACCAATTTAGATAAATTTCAAACAAAAGTTTGTACATTTTTTTCAACTAGCTTGAAAAGTTGTTAAAAAGTTTGCGACTTGAATAGCCTGGGAGTTATGTAAGTTAATAATTAGGAACTTTATGTAGATTTATAGGTTTCTAATAAATACGTAAATCAATTTATATTTTTAAAAACTTTTAAGACATTTTCTTTGAGAAAAAAAGTCTTAAATGGTGTTAAACTTTCTTCTATTTGATATAGCTTCCTGTTAAAGGATTAAGTTCCTTTGTGATTTATGTTCTTAGCGTACCCACTGTATGCCTTCCAACTATTTTTTCAATTAATTAAGTAAGTTTACCGCGCACTTAAATGCATTTTAAGTGCGTCCTCCGCTTCAGAGGCCGCTTTTCTTTTCCAGTTTTTCCATCAGAGCAACATCAACAGCGCTGTTTGCCTGCCAGCTAACCAGGCAGGCAGGCAGGCAGCGAGGCAGTTTCCCCTTTGAGCAAAAGTTTTCCCTTTGATTTTAATGGAGTTTCATGCAATCCCTCGGCCTTCAGCCTCGCCGTCGCCGTCGACAGTGCAATTAAAGTTGCGGTCGTCGTCGGCGCACAAAGTTGAGCTATTTGATTTTGATTCGGATTGCTCCCTTTTGTCCCGCATCCCAACCCTACATTCCGCTCACCTGATGGTCACCAGTGCGGAGGCGGAGGTCCTGCCAAACTGGTTCTTCAGCTGGCACTCGTAGCGTCCGCCATCGGGTATGGTCACATTCTTGACGAACAGACTGCCGGCGCCGCTTATTTGATATTTTTCCGTCAGCTGCACGTTTGGATCAATGAGCCGGCCATCGTGGCGCCAGAAAATCTAAGGGAGAAGGGGAGGGGAAATTACACAGGAAAAAATAAGCAGAGATATTAGTAACATAATACCATCTATAACTTATTCTGGGAAAGTTTTAATTAACTAAAAACATGGCTAAATATTTGTTTTATTTTATGAAATTGACATGGAGAAGGCATAATATTATTGTTATATTAATATATATTTCAATATATTAACCCCCTTTTCTCCCAGTGATATCGCTTAAAAGCGAATCGAAAAGGAAACGTCAACAAGTGGCGCGCAAATAACAGAAGTTGGCGCTGGGATACGGCCATTCCGGGGGAAGGAGGTGCAAAACCTGCAGGAGAAATAAGGAAGCAACTGGCAACTTTACCTGCAGTCCGTCCTCCGGCTGATCGGCCTGGCAGGGCAGCTCAATGGTGGTGCCCGTAATGGCCACCAAATTGCTTGGCTCGATGGCCAACCTCGGCGGTGACTGGGAGCGTTCCACCTTAATCGTTGCCTCCACGCTCGTCTCCCCGTTCTCGTTGCGCGCCGTGCAGCGATAGATGCCTGTGGAAAAAATGGTGTCCCAAGGTGTGGTGTCGGGGATTCAATGAAATGTAAACCGTTTTTCGGGCAATCACTTTCTCTATTTCTGAGCTTACTTACCGGCATGCTCCTGGCGGGCAGAGCTTACCACCAGCTCGGTGTTCTCGTTCTCCAGAAGAAGATCTGCTGAATTGCCATTGGCGAGGGGCTCACCGTTGAATTGCCATTCGATGGTGGGCAGGGGATTGCCATCGGCATCACACTCAAGCACAAAGGCCTTGCCCAGTTTGATTGTTTGGCTTTGTGGTGCCATTAAAATTTCGGGTAGTTCTGCGCAAAAGAAAAACAAAAATAGAATGAGGCGAAACCAGCAGCGATTCAACGGGGCGTATGAGCGATTTTCGAGCAATTTTCTGCTGCTCCAAATAGCAGCAGCAACAAGCGACCAAAGCCTAGCCTGCAGTTCGTATTTCGCCTCTCTATGGAGTCTTTTGTTAACTCGGCAACAGCGAAAAGCATTGCCCAAGTCAAACACCGAACGGCAACACCAAAACTCTCGGTGTTTGACCCGCTTTGGCCTGGTTCCCGGGGGGCGTATGCGTAATATGCAATTCAAAGTATACTCGTTGAATACTTATTCAGCAGATTTCAGAGGCCGTATTTATTTTGGCCGCTGGTTGGTAATGTATGGGAATATTTATAGGTTCAGAGCGAAGGATATTGGTTGTATTTTTAATGAAATTTAAGGGGAACAATATGGAAAATGAACTTAGAGAGAGTTTTAATTTAAATTCACAAATATTAACTCTTTAAGATGGTTCACCATTATATTTTAATAAAAATTTAGTATATGAAAAAAACACGCATAAACTTTCACTCTTTTGAAGTGCCTGCCAAATTAGCTAATATTATTTTTAGCTTAGCTCTAAAGTATTCCACAAAGCCTCATATATATATAGAATATTTTTTCTATTTAGTTGAATATGTCTGTTTTTATGCGAATGTTGATGTTGATGTTGATGTGCCTGTGTTTGCCGGGTTAATTACGCTGACCAAGCGCCACACTTGACTGCTTAAATAGTTCATACGCCCCGTGGTATCCCCGGAAAAACCCCATTCCCGCACCCCCATTTTCACCATTTTGCTATGCCGCTATAACCGCAGTTGGCAATTTGTGCGTGAGCTCTCTCTCTCCTCTTCGGGCCGCGCATAATAGTTTATAATTTTTGCACTTAATTTTGCAAAATAACGCATAAATTTCGCACTTCATTTTGTGCACGCCGACAACCGCAAATTATAATGAGCCATTGTGCGGCGTTTGCACCATCGCCTTGGCTGCATCGAGAGAGAGTCTGTCTGGGAGCCCATTCCCCCCATTAGCATTCCTCTGGGTTATATCCTGCCGTTTCTATATAACGCCATAAAGTACAGTCACGTACAAAACCGCTTGAAAATACAGCAATAACGAATGGAAAAACATATAAAAGCTCAAGAGGGCGAAGCTGTTTTTGCGGGTTTTACCGGGAATGCACTTCTTTGGCTTATTTAGTGAGCTCGAAGCAAACGCTTAATGTGCGCCAATCAAACCGAAAGGAATCTATTTGCCAAGGCATTAAATCAGGACACTGTGAAAAAATAGTACTGAGAGGGAATAAGCTGAGTTAAAGAAGGATATTAAATAGTTATTCGATTTGGGAAGTAAATTAAATTACTCTTTTATTAAGCAGAATTTTAAGATATACTTTTATAAGATCATAATATTTTTAGGGAGAATAGTACTAATAGTACTATATTACTAGAATAGTAATAGTATTTTTAGTACAAAAAAATGTACAAAAGTATCTCCTAAATCTACCAAATGATTCATAAACTTCCAAAATGATATTCTAACACATCAACTTCCTTTTCATAACATTCACCACGTGCTGCTGTCCTATAGCTGTGACAATCTATTTATCATTGAATATCTAGAACCTCCTAAAAACCCCTCGACAAGCTACTCCTCAATGTACACCGACTTTTCAATCTCAGTTGACGTGTCCGTGGCGAGTTCCTGGTCAGCTCTCCAGTCTCAATGTCCTGTCCCCAGTTGCGAGCTCGCAACCATTTTCCATTTTCCCAGACGAAAACAAATTAAATCGACTGCAAATTGAGTAAAACGCGACAGTTGTGACTCCGCTCGGTGACTCTTATTCCGGGTGCAATTGCGGAACTGTGACCCGAAGTGATGGGCGAACCAAGTGTGATGTTTCCCCCCACAATTTCATAGAGATGTGGGGTATATGATAGGTACTTTTTGAGGTAGTTTAAGGTACAGATAATAACCAATAGTTATACCTTGGAAAAGTGTTTACTTGCTTAGACTATTTTATGTATTTTAAACATGTTTAAAAGCTTCAGTCTCTCACTAAAAAAACATAAAATAAAATAAGTGGTGTGGAGAAAATTAGGAAACGTGTCTTCTGCAAGTCCCAGAGAAGAGTATTATATCCTCTATATTTAAGTATAATAAGACCAATCTATAAATTTTTTTAAAAATCTAGAAAAACCCACAAAAGTTCTACGTTTCCCTCCAATATTTTTTACCTATTTTTTCCCCAATTTTTCCATTCGTTAGGTACACTTTCCAGGCTTGTTTGTACCTGCCACCCCTGTGGCACTCTGCAATAAACTGCGAAACCGTACACTGACACAGACATGGACACGGACACGGACACACATAACACCCGCCTGTCACCCCCTGACATTTACTCACCCTTCACCTCGATGCGGGCGGTGGCCTGGACCACTCCCAGGGAGTTGCTCGCCTCGCAGCGATACGTGCCGGCCGTGAGCTGGGTGGGTTGGAGGAGCACGAGGCTACCGTTGGCCTGCAGCTGCTGGTTGGCAGTGGACTGGGCCAGTTGGCGGCCATTGACGAACCATTGTATGTCCGGCTGCGGCCACCCGGAGGCGGCGCAATCGAGCAGCACGTGTCCGGAGCCATGGAGGGCCACAACTTGGTCATGCGGCCGATGTGTAAAAAGCGGAGCAGAGGGAGTCGCTGAACTGGGACTGTGGCTTGGGTTGGTTCCTGCATCTGCCCACACCTGATTGCTACGGGGATCGATGAGGTTGGCCACGGGATGGATGTGCTCCCTGGCATTACCTTCGCCATTGCCATCGCCATTACCGTTGGTAACTACCAAGCGAACGGGCTGGGAACGCAGCTCGCCCATTTCGTTCCTCACGATGCACTGGTAGATGCCCATGTCCGAGGGTTCGGCACGATGGATGAGCAGGCTGCCGCTGGGCAGGAGCTCTATCCGCGATGGCTCTTGGCCTGGCTCAGAGCCTAAGCTCACCTCGTTGGTGTTGTGCATCCAGGTGATCTGGGGACGGGGCAGGCCGGTGACCTCGCAGCTCAGTTCCACCTGTTCGCCGCCAAAGGCCTGGACATCTTGGGGCGCCACCAGGAACTGTGGTTTGGCTGTAAAAATTTACGGGTTCTTTTAATGTTTTTTTTTTTAAGGGAAATTAATCGTGAAAGTTCTTAAATCCTTAAAGATATAAATTAAATCAGCAAAAAGTTCTTCGGTCTTATCCTTAGAGTTATCCTTCGACTCACCGCACTTGAAGTGCTGCTCCCCCAGGCTGGCAAAGTTCTGTCGCTGGAGCGCTTGAGGCGAGGCGCAGGTAAGCGAGATGGCCACCAGCTGACGCTGTACATCGAGGTGCCAGCGACGCCACAAGGAGTACACGCCGCAGTTGCAGTCGATGGCATTTCCGTCCAGTCGCAGGCGCTTCAGGCTGTTCAGCCTATTAAATCCGTCTACTGGCAGTTGGCTCAGCTTGTTGTTGTACAAGATCCTGGCCAGGCAAAGGAGAAAGGAAAGCATAAACTTAGTGGCAGAACCAATAGAAAAAGTAGGGAATCATCATCATCATCAACATCGACTTACAGGCGGTTCAGGCGCGGCAAGTTGTTAAAGATCCCGTCGGGCAGCTGCCAAATGTCATTGTTCTCCAGGAAACTGCAAAAAAGGACAGGAGGTTGGTGTTTTTTGGGGATTTTCGAATTGGGGGAACACAACAGTGCTGCCAGTATCTCAGTTAAGGAAAAGTTGCAAAGAATGTTAACATTCATTAGCAAATAAAAAAGGAGGAAACAAAATCAGGACGTAAAATTTTGAAACTAAGAAATATGTTTCTACAAATTATTGCTGTAAATTATATTAAAAAAACGAAATTTATTAAATGCTTTATTATTATAATGCCTAATAAATTAACCAATAAATCACATTATCTGCAGTACCAAATAAATATTAAAGCAATTATTTAATTTATATAATTACTGCTCTCAAATTTTATGAATTTCCTGAGGCCAAAAATAAATATGTGAAAATAATTCTCTGCGAATTTTAAAATATTTAAAATAAAACATATAAAATATACATTTTAAAAGTGAGAAAAAACAGAATCCGGAAACATAAAATACAGAAAGTGACAGCACTGTTCGATGACGTTAAGGCGCTTTTTGCAGCTATTGACAGACACGAGGACACGGAGATCCTTAATTAAGGCTGGACGGGCTGGGCTCACTTACATCGCCTCCAGGCTTCGCAGACGCTGGAAGATGGTCGCCGGTAAGCGGCTTAGACGATTATTGTTCAAATAGAGGAACTTCAGTGCGGTGAGCCCTTGGAGGGCGCCCTCCTGCACGAAGGACAGCTCGTTGTCGTTCAGGAAGAGCGTCGTCAGCTGGTTGAGGCCGCTGAACGCGTTGGCCGGCAGCTCCTCGATGTGATTGAAACGCAAATCTCTGCAAAAATGTTGCACAGAACACACAGATAGATAGAGTGAGTACAGTGGGTGAGTGAGGGACTGACTGAGTGAAAGGAGAATGGGGAATCCCCTATGGCAGCTAGCAAAACGTTTATCTGATGGATGGATGCTTGCTGGACGACGTAGCATGACATGGTGAATGGCGGTGAGGTGTTCTAACTACACTTGGGGAAATTACGGGGGCTTAAGGGTATTTTATTAAAATGTTTACTTAATAATAAAGGAAACATTTTTGTACATTCTTAATAGGCTAATTTAGTTTATGAAATATCTTAACTTATAAATATAGTTTGTTCTAAACTCGTTCAACTAAAGGCTTATTTTTATGTTAAACTAATTCCTGTGATGTTATAAATAATTACATATTTTTTTTATAATATTTAAGGACTTGCTATTTCTTCTCCAAGTGCTTTGCAACTGGACGACTAGCAGTTGAGGCTTAATCAATTTTTGGTTCCGACAAATTGCTGCAAGTTGCCAATGCCAATTCTCGTCATGTGGTCTGTTGCTCGCTCCTTATTTCCTCTTCTTCTAACTCCATTTTTGGGTGGACTTTTGGGTGGTTTTGGAAGGTTTTTGGGAGGTTTCTGGGGAGGCTTTCGTGATTCCCTGCCATGTTATGGACATTTGTCATATGCAATTAGTGCGAAAGCAAGAGAAAGTCCATTTGCAGAGCGGAACTCTCCCAGAAAGCAGCTTTAAAAGGAGTGTATCAGTAATGTAGTTTCTTAAAGTTGCAACTTAATAGGTAGATAAAAATAAAAGCCCGCAGAAACTTAGAATTTATTTACCAAAGACCTTAACTCCACGCTAAAAATATCAAACAATTATTCATGCATATTCTAAGCCCTGTGGCAAACATCCAATTATTTTCCCTGGCCAAACATAAACCTAAATAGTAAAAGGTACATATATAATCCACCCATAACCCTTGGTAGCTCGTTGGCTCAGCTGAAGCTGAAGCCGCAGCTTATCCGCCTCTTAGCGCGCTTGATAAACCGTTTTAACGACATCCGCTTGATATATATATAGCATACACAGCACTATAACACACCCGTTTACACAAACATTTCGCACACACATTAAAAATTAATTACAAAAAGTTGATGCTCGCATAGTTTATGCCCGGCGACAAAGCAGCCAAGCGATAAGCAAGGGAGCAGGAGCAGCAACCGGAGACCCAGAGACCCGGAGACCCCCGGCAACCCGGCAAACCGGCAACTCATGTGAACTCATATGCTGCCGGAGTTGTGAACGAAACATAAGCCACGGATTGAGGTCTCTTCGAAAATGCCAAGCTCACGAGCTCACCAAGCTGCCATTAGCAACGGCTTCACTCTACGAAAAATAATATACTGCAAGATATTTATACAGAGTGGAGATAATGTTTATCTACAAATATAAAAGAATGTTTTGTTAAAATTAAACAGGGAATTTTTATAAGGAAATGGTATCTTAGAATGGTATCGGAGCAGAAGGCTGCATAAACAGACGCTGAAGAAAAATGGTAAATTATTTTGAGAAGCCTAAGAAAGTTTTCTTAAAATGTTGGCAGAAAGAGGGTAATGTTTAATAATATCTTTAATATTTAAAGACGAAAATGTATTTTCTAAATATTTGTAATATTTTTAGGTGAATTTCAAATATAAATTCTGGATCTAAGAATTATAAAAATAAGAAGAAACTTTTATTATTTGTATTAATTTTATGTGAAAGTAATACGGAAACTATAAATTTTCTAAGTCCCAGAGATTATATTTTTGAACTAATATAAGGTTTAAATTTATTATTTTATTTGTAACCCATAACCCATAAAAAAACTCACATATATAAAGAGATTTATATAGTTCTACAATGTTGTTTTTCCATTTATCATATTTTCATTTAATATAATATGTTTCTAGGACCTTTCTTAAATTATTTTCAGTTAAAAAAAAAAGTTTCATGCAATATAAATTTAATTATTTAATGTATTTATTATTCATTAACATATTTCCTAGTGCATTCAATTGCTGGGGGAAAATTTGTATAGTCACAAGAGTATTTGCTGCGGGTTAAAGGATGTAGCTGGAGGAGCGGTTAAAAAAGTTTCTAATCAACTCATGAACTTTGTTGCTGTTTTCCTCTGTTGGCCGGGTTAGCAGTGTTTGCTGTTTGGCTGTTAGCTGTTAGCTGCTTGCTGGTTCCTGGTTGCAAATTCAATGCGGCAGCGAAAAAGTTTCTTAGCCAAAGTGAAAATTATACCGAAAATGCAGCTGGTGTTTGCCGCTTTTCGGTGCTTTGGCTGCTGGCAACTTCGTTTACCGCCGCCCGATGTTGCAGCTGAGCTGTCTTTGTTCCTGCGATAATTATGACCCCGTTTTTTGCTTTTTGCTTTCCGCTTCCCGTTTGGCGTTTTGCGTTTTTCAGTTTTTTTTGTTTTGGGTTATTTTTGGGGCCAGAAGCTAGTGCAATTGGAGCTGGGGCTAAAGTTGTCTAAACAGAAATTATGTTTTGTGGCTACTGTAAACATGCAACGCACAAAGTGCAGCCAAACTAACTAACTACCAACGGCAACTAGCAACTGGCAAAGGCAACAACAGCAGCAACAACAGGAGCAGCAACTTGCCACAAAAGCACCTACGGAAGCTACACTTAAATATATAATTGAATCTAATATATTTCCTAAGAATTTCTCCACTCAAAAATCTAAAAATTATTTTCATGGCTAACAAATATGCGTTAGCTTTTAAATTAAAAATAAATAATAAAAATTCTGGAAGTAGAAGTTTCAATAGAATCATAAAAATCGATCATAACTAAGCCAAAAATGTTTTAACATCAAATTGGAAAGCTTTCCTATATAAGTTTAATTTAATATATTTTTTAATAAAAATAAGAACTGCTAATTTACTAATTTAAAGAACTATGAGTATTATTAAAAGATAATTGATTCATTCTTTAACTCTGTTTTATAGTTAAAGAAGGAGCATATTTTAGGCTTATTTTTTTAACTTCCCAAAACTTAGCCTTAAGCCTTTTCTTATTGATTTAATAACTTTATTCTTGTACAAACTTAAATCGCTCAAAGTAGGTTAACGTATGTTGATTTAAGCAAGTCAATATTTTGATAATAAATTTATTAAAGAGTTTCAACCGATAAGTAAATTTAAATCATTTAATTATGGTTTCTAGCTTAAAGCATTAAAAATGAAATGTAAGAAATAAAAGCAAACATTTTCTTTTGGCAAATATAAATATTAAATAAATTTACAGAAATTTCTTTGCACACGTTCTTCAGCAAATACAAATATTTTATGATTTATGGAAATATGCAGCTTTATGGCTTCCGTATTCCCTCCGTTTTATGGCCCAATTTTGTGCCAAGTGTGGCAACAACAGCAACTTGCAGCAAACCTTAATTGGTGTCAGCGTTCACTGACTAAGTGCAACTGTGTCTGTGTTGCTGTGCTCAAATTGCAACTAAAGACGAGGATGCAACACACACACACATAGGGAAATAGGAAAATAGGAAAAACAGAAAAAGCCCGCACACCACACACTCACACAGAGGACAACAAAAAAGGCAACACAAACAAGGAACGACAACGAAAACAACTTAAAAATCCAGAACAACACTAAAACCACTCACACGTACTGCTTGAGGCCCCCGTCCAACAATAACAGCAACCACAGGGTGAACTCTGGCGGAGATTGGTGAGGTTGGTGGGCAGCCAGAGTGGCTGAGTGGGTCATGCATACGCCCAAATGGAGCCACATAAACAAAGCAGCCACCTTCGGCATTCCAACCCAGCCCGGGCTTCGGTTTCGGTCTTGGCTCCCAGCTCCCAGCTCCTGCCCAAGCTGCTGCTCCTGATGAAAGACCCCAAGTCCTGGGGGCAGTCGACCCACTGGAATCCATGTGGTAGCTGCGCTACCCAGGCTCAGCTACACTTTAGGAAAACTAGTTAAGGGTCAGGCTAACTTTTTAAATAAATAAATAAAAACATAAAGAATAATATATCATTTATAAATTATGTATAATCTTTAAAAAATTACCAAACAAATTTTTTTTGCTTTCCGAATTTTAGGACTAGTTCCTTGATTTAAGTTAAATATTTTCTCGAGTGCAATTTGCGGTGGGCTGCAAGGATGCAAGGATGCGGGTGGCGGCCAACAATTTGCAAAGTTGCTCGCATTTCTACCGCAAGAAAGGGGAGCATAGGAGATGGCGTTGTTGACGCTGGCGAGTCCTTTGTGCGAATGCGGCTGCTTGATCCACATTTTTGCGCCCACTTCTTGTAAACTCCATTAGCCCAGCCACCAACAGTCAACATGGAGCAGCAGGAGCAGGAGCCACAGCCTGAGCCACCACAATTCCAGCTGGGGGTATGCCACAGTGGGTCAAGCAGCCAGCAGATGGATCAGTCTAATTTAAATCAACATGGAGCCGGGCTTCGTTCCGCTCCATGTCCTTTGACTCAGATGCTACTATTTGCCCAGACGCTGCAGAGAGTGCTTTAAAATTCGCCGCCACTTGGCGAGTCCCTTTCTGCATAGCCCAACACCTCGAGGACATCAGAGCACACCACAGTGGCTGAGCTTTGAGGCCGGAGAGTATGGCAAACTTCGTCCTGCAGCTCGAATCGCTACCATCTCCGCTCCCCATGCCCATGACGTGTGACAAACGATGGTCCACTTCAATGTGCACACACGCTGAGTGCGTGTCCGGGTGCCGCAGTCAGCAGTCTGTAGTCCATAGTCCCGGATCCCACAGTCCCAGTCCGATGCCTCATTGAGCCTATCCAGCTGGTGCACTCAGAGAAAAGGTTACAAAAAATGAAAGCATTCAAATTTTTGGTGAAAACTAAAAAGGAAGTAGGAAAAAAATCCTTGCAGATTTAAAGTCTTTTTAAGTTATGCCCAAAAGTATGCTATGATGCATTACAAACTTTTATAAAACATTTTATTGCATACTTTTAGACACTTTTTTTTAACAGAATTCAATTCTTCGGCGACTTCCTTGTCACTTTTGTACAACTTTCAACTTTTAAGCTTCTTTTTGTCAGTGTCCAAGTGCCGGAAACCAGTCCTGACCAAGTGCGTGTTGGAGTTTCTCTTCCTTCCTCTTTCTCTCTATCGCTCTCTGTGGGAGGTCATCATGAGGCAGGAGCAAGAGCAGGAGCAGAAGCAGGCCCCGTGCAATGGCCTCATAGTTGGCGTCATGTCAGTTGCGCAACTATTTGCCAAAGCGGCTAAAAAAAAGTAGCCCCGGCCGAGGCAGATGCTTTTATATGGAGGACACAAATAACTCGCATGCTCAGCCATTCAATCGCACCGAGCAGGGGAGGGCACTTATTGCACTCATGGCTCCCCACCATCAACCGTCAACCATCCACCATCCATTCCTGCTGCCGTCATGCGGCGCCATTGGCCACGCCCTTAGCCCACCTGCTGTATGATGTGCGCCAAAAATGGCACTGCGACGGAAACGGAAATTGAATCTTGAAACTTCTTTCAGCACTGTGTGACACTTCCGCCGGCATGAATTTGATAATGACATTTGCATTTTCGCATTATTCGATATTTTCAATTAAATTTGCAAATGCACAAAAGCGAGTGAGGGGCGGCGGCCGTGTCCGGTGGCGCTTTCGCCGTGCCCGTCGCTGTGTCTGTCTCTGTCCCGGGTTTTGATGAGCTCCGTATATCCGAATATTCCGAGTTTCCGCACAGTCGTTGCCATGTGTCCGTTCCACTGACTTGACTCCTTACCGATGCATCCAGGTACACCGAAAATAATTATACTTAATGGATGCAAATTAAGGTAAATTTGGGGTAATTTTCAGCTGGCTTAAGGGATATTCTTTAACTGAATAATTTAAGTGTTCAAAAATAGAATTTATTTGTTAATATACAAATGGAATTCTGTTACTTGTTGCAAATTATAATTCATAGTAATTGTTCCTTGTTTAAAAACAAAATATTTTTCTGTTCAGAAATCTCTAGAGATTAGAATCCTTATTAAAAAGTGTCTAAAAGTATGAAATATTATATTAATGTTTTGTTTTTATTTTTATATTCTCTGTTTGAAATTTTATAAAACGGGTTCTTAGAGATACAATTTTAACTAAAATTTTGTTTGTTTATTTAAAATAAAAAAATATTAATAAAATAAAAGCTTCAGTAGAAATCATATTTAATTCGACGAGGCGTCTAAAAGCGTGCAATAAATAATTTATAGCCTACTTTTAAGCACGTTTTAAAGAGATTTCCAATCAAATACATTCCTATATTTATATTTTTCCTGCCTTTTTTACGTTTTTCCTAACACCCAAACTAATAATAATTATTTAATTATTAATAAATATTTTTTGCTGTCTGTGTAGCCATGTCTGCACTTAATTAATGCATATTATTGACAAAGGCATGTTCGACTCTGGCATGTTTGTCTATTCACGCATGCCCGCACACACTCGCACACACCACACACCGTTTGCACTCACAAACACTCACAGGACATACCACTCACAGGACACACACACAAATATACATATTACGCATACGCTTTGATGTCCAGGACGAAAATTTATGGTTAGCCCCAAAACTGAAGCCAAGAGCGATATTTTAAAGCAGCCGCGCGCCAGACAGTAAATTGAATGAAAACAATTAGCATTGTGTAGGGTTTATGGTTAACCCATGTGATGCATTTCCCTTCTACGAAGGATTTCCTCCCCCCGACGAGGTGAGAGAGAGGGAGGACGAGGTGTTGTTGTCGGTGGAAGCTCTCTGGTGCGTGCTCAGCGAGCGTTAAGCTGTTTAGTGGCTTCACTAATTTGATTTCAATTAGTTGTCACAATTAGTGAAGGAAAAACCGCAGCAAGTAAATTAGTGTTGGATTTTCCGCAGGAGGGAAAATAGGGTGTAAAGAGGAGGGAATGGGAATGGAATTTTGGCAGTGCATGATTGCGGTGTCCGCTTTGAGATTTCAGTTTGATTATTTTGGTCTCGAGTGCGGTTTCAAGGGATTCCCAAATAATGCTTAATAAGGGCGGTTATTAGTTAACGGAAATTTGGTAATTTATGGGAGGAAAATGTTGTAAGGAGAAAATGTAGAGAAAATTACTTGAGAAGAGTAGAACATTATAAACATTTATATAATTTTATAAGAACATTCTCTATTAAAGTGTTGTCTTAATAGTTAAAAGAATGTACAGAATAAAAAAGTTTGATTTATGTCATTGATTGTAGTTTATATATTTAAAATAAACTCAATAAATTATTAAAATGAAATAAATCCAATAAATCATCTTCCCTCTTTCAACTACTTAATTTATTTCCTTAATATTTAATTGAAGTCCCAGGATAAGACAAATAATTTACATCTGCTTTGCCAACAATGTTGACTTATCTTGATTAACGAATTTGATTTATAACTTTTGTGCATTTATATTTATTGTAAAATGCCGCAAGCTCTTAATTTTTCCCTTGGGATTAGTTATCGCTTTCCTACGCTTTCCTACCTGGCGTCCAATGAAATTGGTTTTTCTGCTCAGTAGTTAGTTTTATCATTGAGTCTGTATATTTTCTAGTTCATTGCATTTTCATTAGAGTTAACGCTAACGCTTTGCCTTTTTTCCGCGCGCAAACACACAGCTTGGCTTTTTGCGCCATAAAGTATGCAGCATAAACAAGGTCATAAACGTGCAGGATGGGGTATCGGGTGTGGGTTTTAAAGGGTATCAAGTGTGGGTTTTTTACAAAGGGGAGGTAACCTTATCAGTGGCAACGCATCAGCATGAACACCTGCCCCCTCCAGACCCCATCTCAATACCCATCCTTGTTTCACAGCCACATTCACAGCCACATCCCCATCCACATCCTCGCCTGGTTGTTAAGGTGATTCTGGCTTTTGTTGAGCTTGTTGCCTTGTGCTTGTTGGCTCTGATTATGATTTGTCTGGCTTACCCCAGCCTGCCAGGTGAGCCTCCATCCGGATGCCTCTACCAATACTCCTCCTCACTCTCCTCAATCCTCAATCTCAGTTTGCCTGCAGCTTAGGCAGCGTCTTATGACGCCTCCTGCTCCTGGTGCCAGTATAAATCCTTTTACGGTCTGCCAGGTCCCCTGGCTGCCTTTATGGCAAATGTGACAATAAAAACATGATTTAACTTTGGCCTGCCGCACGCTCACACACACACATGCCACAGACGCACATACCACACAATATACCGCTATATCGCATTCGGACTCGGAGAAAAAAAAAAAGGAAAGCATGCAACAATCTTGTTACATAAATCCTTAGCAGGAACATTTTGTACTAAATTATACAGAAGTTTAACTTAATTTTAACAATTCAAAATATTTAACAAATTTAACTAAATATCAAGTTTATAGTTATGAATAAAATAATACCTGAATAGCTTACATAAAGATTCTTAAATTATATTTAAAATATAATAAAACGCTTTCGAAATAAAACCATACTTCCTCTCTCAAAGTCTTTACTTTTCTTATACATTTAAATATATTTTTTTTAATTTACTTTCCTTCTAAATTTGTATATATTTTCCAAACTAAATATACTATATTTTCTTCAAGTGTCCTGCCACAGACACAGATTGCACATTATTGTAATAACATGGCTTACAAACACGCAAGCAGCAGCAGCAGAAGCAGAAATAGCAGCAGAGACATGGCTCAGTAATAACAGCAACAGCCAAGGAATACGGAATAAAAGTGCCTGCACAAGGCGCATCCTTGCAGGACTGAATACTCGGAGCCATGTATCCTGTTTGCTGTTGGGTTGCCCAGGTGATTTCCCACTGACGATAGGCACTAGGACTCATGACAATTGCTCTGTCACTTTTCTGGTTTCATGTGTGTGTGTGCCACTTGGTAATGTAATCCTTCAGCTTTCAGCCTCCTTTGCCGTTTATTTTTGCCCAGTGACATTTTATTATTATTAAACAAAGGCATAGCTACCACAGAGCTCGCCCCCTCTTTTTTTTAACCCTTGACATTGTTTTATTTGTGGGCGTAAAAGTTGAGGCTAAAGGCACCTACCAACCACAGTTGGTTCTAGTTTCATTTCCTCTGCCTTCCATTTTGGCTTATTTTTGAACCTCTGCAGCTGTGATTTAATTTTCGTTCTGTTTGCTTAGCCCCGATGCCTAGTATTCCTATATATCCTACCTCCCAGGCTCCCCCTAAAAACCCTTTGCTAAACTGTTAATGTAATTGTGTCCAGTTAGGTCTGTTTGAGATACTTAGAGCACTTTGCGTAATTGGCTGCCGGAGTGTGCATGCATAAAACGCTTTGTTTGGCTCCGATAGAACAACAACAAAAGATTTTGGCCAACAGAAGACTTTGGACTTCAGAGAGACAGAGAGAGAGAGAGCTGTTCAGATCACCTGTTTGGTATTACCTGTGCGGGCAAAGTACAATGGCTTTGGTAGAGTGAAAACTTAAAACAATTACCATTGTCTTTCGTAGTGACAAAGGCTAAAAATGTGTTTAGAATTATTTCTTGCCTTGAAATGTAAACTAAGAGAAACTAAACCAAGAGAATAAGAATAATTAAGAAGAGATTTTTATTAAAAATTATATTATATTTTTTTTCCATCACCCTTCCTTTCTGAGTGTCAAAGGCATAAGAAATATTTTGAAATGTTCCTTCCCTTAAAGTTAAAAATTTTAAAGAGTGTTTCAACTGCCTAAATCGCCAAATAATTAAAAATATTTAAAAATAATCATACAAATTATACAAAGGAATTTATTGTCTAAGTAAGAACTTAAGCTTAATAAATTCCACCTTTCTTCCCCTTGAAAACTCCTCTAACAGTTGGTTCAGTCAACTGGCAAAAGAAAAGTAAACTGCAAAGCAATTAACATTGTGTTCCTCGAAGTGACAAAGTGACAAAGGAAGAGGAAACTTTTTGGTCCAAACTCAAATCCTTGAACCAAAGCTGTGCCACTTTAAGGATTTTGGCTCTACTGAATCGCTGGTGCTGGGGCTGCGACAAGTGAACTGTGTGTCGACTTTGGCCAAGTGTAAACGATAAAGGATTCGCCCCCGCCACTGACCGACCAACAAAACCAGGACATTCTGCACTCCCGGACCATCGGACGCCCGGACTGTTGGACTGTTGGACTCCGAACTCGGGAATTCCGGAACTAGGACTGCAGCAAGAACAGTTTTGTCCGCTCACATGGAATTGATATGTGGCTTGGCTCAGCACCGATTCCCGGCTGCATCCGCATCCTGGTCGCCGTGGCTTTGTTGCACTTATCTGGCGCTGCTGTTACGCACAAGTGGCCATGGGCGAAAAGCCATAGGAAAGTCAGGCACTTGAAGAAAATATTAACTATATTTTGAGAATTATTTAAGGATTGTAAAAATAGGTAAACAATTAGTTTAAGTAAAGTAAAGAATAAATGAGTTAAAAAGGGTAATTTTAAGTGCTTGAACTATGGCTTTAAATGGTCTTTTCATTAACGAAAAATGTATTAAAAAATATAAGCTAGAAAAGCCAGAAAATAGGGAAAATAAGGATATTTTGAAAAGCTTCTTTAAAGCGTTAAAAAGCATATTGTAAAGTAAAATATATAATTTAGTATAAAATCTACAATTAATCAGCCAATATAAGTTGAATATTGGTTTACAATAATTATTCTTAGATCCAAAACATCCTGCCAAGACATTTAAGAACATTTTCTTCTCATTTATGTTTCTTTAAAAAATGTTTAAAATTTCACAGAAATCTTAAATTCTACAATTCAATTCTCGAATTCCTGAGGCGTATTTTTGCGAGTGCCTCTTGCCTGGCTACCGCAGAATTGTTATATTCAGTAATTATGTCCAATAAGCGACGAAGCGTGAAGCGAACGTGGAGGTCCTGCCTGCATCCCAGGCACCCGTCCTGCCCACACCGCCTCTTGAGTTCCACCAGCGGAAGGAAAACGTTGTCGTTAATGTTGTCGTTATGTAAGCTAACCCAGTTTTAGCGTCGACATGGCATTTCCTTCCTTTCTGCCAGCTCCTCTGCGTTAAATGCAATCCTTGAACGGAATCCGCAAGAAAAGAATGAAAGATGGTGGAGCCAGGAGTGGGTGGAGGGGGTGTGGAGTGTGGAGAGTGGGAGTGGTTAAGGGCAGGAACCCCCTTGTAGGGGTTGGATAAAGATTGCTGACTGCATGACACGCCAGAGCAGGCAGCAAAAGTTAAGCCACGTGCAGAAAATTCACTTCCGTTCCGCACACACACACACACGCACACTTGCTGCAAGCGGAAGAGGAGGAGGGGGAGAGCTAGAAGAACAAGAGAGCGGCATCTAAACTTGCATTGCATACTTTTTGGCCTGCCACCGAAAGAAAAACTCCTGCCAGCGATGGAAAATCAAAGGAAGAACAGAGCAAAAGCCCTCGGAGCGTATACAAAAAAAAAAGAAAAAAGAGAAGAGAGAAGAGAAAGGAGCTGTGGGAAGAATGAGAAATGCAGGAGCTACAAATTTCTTGTGCCTTCAAATTGCTGTCTCACTTCCGAGTTATCCTTTAAGCGAACTGCATTCTCAAGTTTTCCCCAAACACAAGAAACATATCACCCAGATTGGCCATCAATTCTTTACATATTTTTCCCCAGCTAAAAAGCTACTGTCTATGGTATCGGGAACAAGGCAATATAAAGTAGTTTTATCTATAATAAATTGAGCATATTGGAACGTGTTGAGTGCTAAAAGGTTTTATATCAAATAGTGTTTTGAATTATGTATAAACGACTGGAAATGGTAGCAACTATCGTACTTTTTGTGACCTAAAACATATCATTGCATACTTTTAGCCTCCTTTTTTAATGATTTCAAATCTCTAGCTATATTTCTCAGAGTTCTACCTGTCAAATTTAATACTTTTTCACTAGGAAATAACTGTCTTTCATTTCTTTCTGTGCTAACCTTGATGTGCCCTTCCTCCTAGTTACAAACGAGAACTGCTCTTTTGGCAGCCCCAACAATTTTCGAGCGTCACTTTTCTGTTGCTTGGGCTGCTAATGTGTTGCGCCTTGAAAGGGTCCTTCAGCTGCAGCTCATCCGTCCTGGCAGTAACTGCTGCTCACTTCTCGTCTTTCCCTATTCCCCCAGACTATACCAATTCCGTTCCTGTTACTGTTCCTGCTCCATCGACATTTCTACAGGTGTAAATGTCTCGCAAGTGCACTTTCTGCGCACATGCAAGGAGCAGGAACAGTCTGCACAGTCCTTGCCAGCCATCATCATCATCCTGGCAGCTCCTTGTGGCATGCTTAAGCTGCTTTCAGCTCGGCCAGGCAAACACCTTCCTTGGCTAAAAGTGGCCACCTGGAGGAGCTTTGCCCACTCGGGCTTCCATTCCCATTTCCCCCCGAAAATAATTCCCACATTCTCAGGCAGCACACACACACGACGTGTGTGTATTTTTGTTGAAATAAATTTTATTTAAACTTTCGCTGCCTCTGGTTATGTTTTTTTTTTTGTGTATTTTTTTTTTTTGTGTGTGTGCAGCATTTTGGTGTTATTTTTTTGTATTCCCTGCAACGTGTGAAATTCAATTATACAGCAGATTTATATGTCGGGCATGGAGCCGGTTGCCTGAGCAGCTCTTGCCGCCACCAAGGGCTTTTATTTGAGGAGCAAAAAGGGAAGGAAGGGAAAAAACACAACCCACACTCTCATACAATATATATGCGATATAAAAATGCAATGAAATCAGTTCGCCATTCAAGTGGAAATGGTTTAATATGCGTATAAAAGGCGAATATTACCCAAAGCTCTTGCAGTTTTCTATTTCAATGTGTGTGCTTGTGTGTTTTTGTTGGGAAGTTGGAAGGGAGCTTGGATAGCTGAATCATATTGGTGAAAAAAAAATACAAATCTGGTTATTTTTTTTAAGCAAATTGAATGAGAGATTTCATCACCAAGTTTGGGGGAAACCATGTTCAAAAAGGTATTTTTTATCACAAGAATTTTCAGCTTATGGGGTGCTTTTTTCTTTGTTAGCTATTGGTAGAATCTATAAAAACACTGACATATTTCACATAGTGTTCAAATAAATACATGATGTTTATAGCTTTATTTTTAACTTTGAGCTGGCAGAGCGAAAATAAACAAAGAAAATTGTTTAAATTTAACCAGGGCCATAAAAATGGTTAAAAAGTAACTACAAAGAAAATTTATTTTAAAGTTTTTATTGTACTTATTTATAGTAATTCCCTGGATAACTCTACACCTGGTTGTAATACAGAAAAAATAGTAAATAAAAGAAGCCTTTAACTTGCTAACATATTGGTAAAATAATAAAAGTATGAGAGAAACCTTTAATTTTCTAACATTACGTATACGCCATGTGGCTTTTTATTAAATTTGCTTTCGAGTCGCTTGTAGCCTGAAAAAAAACTTCAAATTTGCCAGCATATATTACGCATACGACATGTTGATGCTAGTCACAATCTTCAGTAGCCAGTGCCCGGTCGGTGGCCAGTTGCCACAGCATTTACATTAACATTATTATGCATCTGTCTGGGGCAAGTTCCGCTGCCCCAAGCTATCTGCTCCTCGTATCTGCTATCTGCTGCTTACGTGGTGCGCCACTTGGCTGAGACTTGGACTTGGTCCTTCTGCTGGACCTGGACCTGGACCCCAACTCCTTTTGGTTTGCCGCCTGGACGAGCAGTGAGCGGAGAAAGCCACTCGTTTTTATTTCTTAACAAATTCTGTTTATTTTATATACCCTATTTGAAGGGTACTTTTAGAACTTTCTACAGATTTTAATTAAAATAAATAAACAAAAAATATTTGTAAGTTACATTTTAGCATAAAATTAACAAAGATCAAGCTTAGTTACTTAAAGAATTTCTTTAACGAAATTTAATTGAATTAAATTGAATTCCCAGAGCATTAAGAATTTCGACTTGCAAGCATAAGGTATTTCTCTTTATATTTTTTTCCTTGTCTTGGGCATCGCCTGCTGTTGACTTTGCCCCGGCCCACATGACGGTGGCATCTCTCACCTGGAGTGCTGCAAATGGTGGTGGAGTTGGAGGTGAAGGAGATGTGCTCCAGCATCTACCAGTTGTTTGCCTCTTTCTCTTTATTTGCGGCTCTTATTCCTTCACTTTTGGGCTTCGCTCTGTTGCCATAGCATACTTATGGGCGGCTGCTCCTGCTTTTACTTCGACTGCAGGTCCTGCAACTGCTGCTGATGCCGCTTGTTTCTTATGCTTGACCGGCACTAGCTGTGCATTACACTGAGCAAAAATATGGTAAAAATTCAAATAGAAACGAGGAGTTTTTAAATGAAATTGAAGCTTCTTTCAAAAGCATGGCTTAATAAACAACGTCATATTTAATAGAAGGGTTACAGCTCCTTATCATTATAATTATTATTAAAAATCTCCTTTCAGTTTCTCTAACTTTCTCCTACATTTTTTTCTTTCATTTCTTAGAGTGCGTCCTGTGTTCAGGGTCCTGTTCTGTGTCCGTTGCACATGCCGATTGCTCCACTTTGACATGTTGCTGGTTGCCATCATGCCCCATGTTTCTGGCTCTCCGCACTCCTGCCTCTTGCCTCCTGCCTCCTTTGGTGGCAAAATAACTTTGCTTATAAATTGTGGCATGTGTTTGTGCAGCGATGATGTTGCCGCTGCTGGTGCATTTTGCACAGCTCTCGGGTATCTTGCTACTTTGCATTCTTTGCTTCGCACTAACGAGCATGCGAAATGACAAAGCTGATGGGCGTGGCAGGACACTGAGCTAGTGATGAATATTCAACAAGGAAAAATTTCAAGGGATATATCGAGAAACCGAAGGTATAATAGCGAAAAGTTGATCCTTTGCAAGTATCGAAATTTTTACTTTTTAAGTATTGATTTCGAAATCTGTATTAAACTCAAATAATATTTTAATAATGATTAAATAAATAATTCTGTTTATGGGGACTAAATCCAAAAATATACTTTATATAAAAGATTTTATTTGGCTAATTTTCCGACAAATTAAAAATTGTCATCAAAAAAGGGAAATCGAAACTTGCCCGATTGGTAGCGATAAAAATTTACCAACCTTACCAATCGAAAAGTTTTATAGAAAGCACTCTAAAGCACTAATATTCCCGTAAAGTATTGTTTTCCCAACCTTATTTGTTATTCAAAGTAGGATATATAGCCTTGTTTTTGGCCATCCCTAATCAGGACTCTGGTGGCAAATGAAGCAAGTGGCACTTTGTAGCATTAAAGCAAAGGAATTGGAGAAGATGGAGGAAAAAAACATGCAACTTTAAATGCAAATTGCTCGGCGTGACGAGAGAGGAGAAGGAGGACGGAGGAGACTCCAGGGAAGGCGAAATCAATAGGAGATTTTTCTATGTCAAAGTGAA
>VNJR01000880.1:0-17024 GCA_008042585.1 Drosophila punjabiensis
CCGACCCCCGCAACAGTTGCCCCCGTTGCCGTCCCTATTCCAGGAACTACGGAGGCCGCCGCTGCGCCGGCTGCGCTATTCACAAGGGCATGTCGCATCCAGTCAGGAATGATCGATCCAATTTTGGCGATACCTGTCGCCGCCCATACCATTGTGCTGACCAGACTCCCCACCTCGCCGGCAAACTTCTTCATGCTGTCAGGGTGCGCGTTCAGGTACTTCGTGGCGCGGTCCAGCCCGTCAGTGATCTGGCCCAGAATATGAACTCCGGGGCCAGCCTCGAACTTGCCAAGCGTCACGGAAAATCGGGCGATGGACGCATCAAGCAGCTTCACAGCACCAGCTGGGCTGTTCAGAAGGGCGGCGTTCCCGGCCTGCGCGTCCTGTCTCGCCACAGCGGCGGCCTGCCGGTTGATATTGCCTGTCGATCCTTCCGTTTCATTTATGATGGAACCCACGTTCTGCCGCTGGATATGCGAAGAAATGAACCCCCGATCAAAGCGGCTCAGATACTTCTCTGCGAAACCGATGGGGTCCGTGTGCAGCATGGCTTCAGCATCAGCCGGCAGGCTCCCATCTACCCCGAAAAGCCCGGCCTTTATCCATGCGGCCCGGTCCTTCTTCGCCATGCGTCTGGCGCCATGTTCAAACAGGTTGATGAAGGACTTGATGGCCTGTGCGCTGTTCTGCGGGTTCACTTCAATGAAATGCGTCATCCTCGCCAGCCCTTCGGCGCTGATGTCCTGCCCCATCGTCCCGGCTGACCTGAAGAAGTTCTGGATTGAACTGCCTTTCGTGAAGCCGCCTGATACGTTCATCTGTGCAAGAAGAAGGTCCGCCTCCTTATTCGCCCTTTGGGTGTCGAACTGGCCCGTCTTGCGGTCATAGAACCTGTTACCAACGTCCATTCCCTTAACGAGAGCCTGCGCCTCTCTTTGCGCGTCATCGCCGGATTTCCCGCGCAAGATCATGCTCTGCTCGACGCGCCCGAGCATGTCGGTGATAGCGCCCTGCTCCCGCAATTCACCCCCGGACAGAGCATAGCCCTCGGAGGCGTTCCGGGCGACGTCCATCGGGGTCAGGACTTTGTATCGCTCAAGGTTCTGGTCTGCGCTGCCTGTGATTGCCTTCATGACAGCGGGGTCAGTCCTCACCCGACTATCGGAAAGGAGCGTGTCATAGACCTGCTGCACCCCGGCATAAGCGTTGAAGCTGCTTTTCGCTCCTTCAAAAAGCGCAGTCCCGCCAATAATGGTCTTGAGACCAGGTGAATGATAGCCCGGAATATCGGCCCCGATGGCCCTGCGGAAACCTCCACCATGATCCGATCCGCCGCGTCCTCCGGAACCTCCGCCAAGGCCTGACCCGCCACCACCCATCGCGGCCTCATCCAGCCGACCGACCCGCACAGATGACAGGCGGCCAGCCTCAGCGATCAGTTCACGCATCTGCTCACGGGCGGCGGAGATGGCTGACGTGATCCCATCGAAAGACAGGGCTGCACTTCTCGCCTCTCCCGAAAGGCTGGCAAGGCTGCTGCTGTCGATTTCCTTGAGGGAACGGCTCAGGCGGCGGAGGGAACCTTCCTGCTCTCCGATCTCCCTCAGTGTCGTTCTGAACCTGTTTCCTAGACCGATTGCCCGTTCAAAGCCGGATGCGATCTCGGCCAGTATCTTCGGGGCGTCCGTGATGAATAGGTATTCGCCTTTGACGGTATAGGCTTCTGTCATTGGTTCCTGCCTGCAAGCGCGCGTGTGATGCGAAGGGCTATCCGCTTGGTGATCTGCTCATCGTTCCTGAAAAGAGCGGGGATAATCACAGAGCGGGGCGGTTGCGTCGGAGTTCCGTCCTCAAACCACTTCGCTTTGTCGCTAGTGCTGCCAAGAGTGATCTTCATGCCTTCAGCCTCGGCGCTGTAGCTGCCGGCCATCTCGCCCGATCTGCGGCCCGGCTCGTTCTCTGGAAAACCATGCCGGACACGATCCTCCTTTGTGCTGTCGGCCAGCTCATCCCAAGGGGCAGCGCCGCCCATGTCCTCGGTCTGGTATGTCCCGATCTCATCCTTGGCGGCCTGCTGAAGATCCTTCGCGCCCTCTTTCAAGCCTTTCTCGATCTCGGCAGAGATGGCCGCCTGCGATCTCTTGAGAAAAGAGAGGAAGGCGGTTTCGTTCATCTCTGCCATTGGCTCGACCGCCTATTTCCTGAACTGAATAGTCTTGCTGCCGCTGTCCCACCTGACGCCCTCCGGGTTCATCCAGACAAGGTTCAGATTGAACGCGGCGGTCAGGGCGGATTCCGGCATGTGCTCCTGATCACTGAACGGGATGCCGTGGTTCGCCAGAAAAACCGCTCTGACAAACTCGGCATCCTCCATCAGTTTCCCATTGCGGCCTTTTCGCGGGCTTCTTCCGTCTTGTGGTCGATCCCCTCCCGCATCAGGGTCTTTGCCTCGATCCATGCGCTCAATCCCGCATCGTCCACCCTGTCCAATGCTTTGAGCATCATGTCTCGGGTGGGGTCTGAGGGCATGATGAACGTCTTGTTCTGTCCATCTTCATGGTATCGGACTTCATGCAAGCTTGCCGCCGTGAGAAACGCAACACGGCCTTCATCAGTGGATATTTTTCCGAAAACCTCCTGCGCTGCGATCCTATGACCGAGGGGCAGCTTCTTCCGATATTCTGCCTCAAACGCCCCTGCATCAGTCGCCCACGTCACGACAAAAGACGGAATATCTTTGTCGTTCAGATTGTAGGTTGATGGCCTCCACGAAAAGCCGGGGATTTCCGGGCGGGTGTTTTCTTTTTTCTCGGTCATATCAGACGCCTTTCATCACAGACGCGCAAAGGGCGGAGGAGGTCCGTGGCATATCCAGAACCTTCAGGACTGGCATGGGCGGCACTTTCAGCACCCCAAGAGCAGCGCGAAGGGACGGGATTTGGTCAGCCCTGATCCCGGTTACCGCCCGCACCAAGGCAGAATATTGGCTGCGGTCGATCTGAACACCGGGAACACGAACCCCGGCCAGTTTGTGAACGTCGATCATTTCTGGTTCCTTGTTACTGCATAAACCCCGATCAGAGCCGCCTCTGCTCGTCCGTCATCCTTCACGCGCTTGAACTGGTCGGCTGCTGTCGGGAAGAGCTGCATCGCCCTGGCACGCGCTCCGCCCTTATCGGCAGGGCATCCGGTCGCCTTCTTCCAGACGGCTGGCGTCACGGTGGAGAGAGGCTTGCCAAGAGCAGCGGCCACGCCCTCGATGACGCCAACACCACGACCGAACGCAAAGGCACCCACGGCACCCTCTCCCGGTCTGGTCGAGACCTTCTCAAGCCATATCTCCGCCGGGTCATGCGCCCTCAGCATCGTCGCCAGTAAAGGGGCGGACACGACGTTGCGCTGCTTCTTCCCAACTGTGACGGCCACGGTCGGCATGTCGAAAATCTCGATCAGGTCGCCAGCATTGGAAAGGATGGCGACGGCCCCGCTGTTGCCGGGGTCGATTGTGGCGATGGTCACGCTGCTACCGCCTCACTCTGCCAGCCTGCACCATCCCATTGGCGAAGCGGGTGAATGGCTGCGTCCCGGTGCTGCTTCAGGAGGGCAAGCGTGTCGGAGGGAATGGCCCGCACGTCACCCGCCAAACAGGGCGCACCATTGCGGAGATAGACCCGGCAACCATGCCAGACGATCTCCTTGAACACGGCTTCAATCAGTCGTGTGTCCGGCTCTGGTTTCTGCTCTGTCTGATGGGGCGTTTTCGGCATGAAAAGAGGATACCGAAACAAGCCGCTAAAGTACAGAAAAACCGTTGTTTTCTGCGGTTTTTAGGCGGTTAAAAACTCCGGGAAATATAGCAGGATCGTACAGTTATTTCAGTCAGTCGCGCCCTCTGGAAATGCTAACATTGTACAGCTCAAACTGCTCACATCGTACATCTCAAAACATGCGCCTTTGACCTGTACAACTCGCGTGCTTTCTGGGTGTGGAGACCTGCTTCGTCGGCAGCTTCACGAGCCTCTGGAGAGATGGCGGCGATCTTGACGGCACGCTGGGCTTCGGTTCGGTCAATTCCGAGTTCACGGACGGCGGCGTTAATTCCGCCCTGTGGCTGGCCTCGGCCTTTTGGAATATCGGCGCAACTTGCGCCTTTATTCTTTTCAGTAATCCGCACCCACTCCGCAATGTGGTCCGCCCGCTCCTGAACAGTCAGGCCAGAACGGTGCAGGTTCTCTGCGATCTCCCATCATTTCAGCGGGCTTATTTATTCCCCTCTGCCTCTCGGGGGGTGGCGCTTCTAACCTCAACATTCCCCAACAAATTCAGGCTTCATTCATCGCTCAGTACCGGGGTAATCCGGGGGTAGAAAGAAGCCACCCGGCATGGGTACGGTCTGGGGTCGATCTTGGGGTGTCGGGGAATTCCCCGAGAGGCGGATTTTCCGCCACCGTGGCAGAAATCCCCGGCGAAGTCGTCACAGTACGCGCACGCGCGCGTATTGCGCGGAAATTACTCATCCGGCGTCCCGTTCCGCCTCCGCGCCCTCCTGCTTGCTGGCGCGGTCAGTACCCACAGAAAACACACCCTCTACGCGCGTGCGCGTGCGCGTATTGTGCAACTCGGCACGTCATTGGCAGATCGCGCTGCCTCCACACCAGCGGCGCTTGATGTTCAGAACGGTGGAAGGCGAAACGCCGGCTTTGGCTGCAATGTCACGCAAACTCATCATGGAGCCTTCCTTGGTGGCAAGAATACGCTCGACCTCTGCCCGCCTCTGGCTAGCTGTGTTCAGTTTGAACGGATGGGGTTTGACGGCCTTTTCCTCAAACCCGGATTTGGCGGGTTTGAAGGTTTCCGCCGCCTGCAACCGCTCAAGGTCGGCAAGGATGACCTCCGGTGCGTCAATGCGATAGTCAAGTCCGATCAGGAAGCGCATCCGCACAATCAGGTCGGACAGATCACGCGCCGGCAACAGCTTCTCCACCATGTCCTGAAGGTGGTTCCGCCGGAGGTCGGCCCCTTCGCTCAGGTAGTCGCATTGGTTGTTACCGTCCGCCACGTTGCGGTCACCCCAGACCTTCTCCCAGGCCTCATATTCAGCAAGGGCGGCGGGTATGGTCTCGGGCCATGGGATAGCGGCACCCATAGCCTGCGCCACTCTCTCTGTTGGCCTGAACGATTCCCCGTCAAAGGTCTGGAAGCCGCCTTCCTTTCTCACGTCCCGGAAGGGCTCAATAGCGGCGTCAAGCACTACCTCCTGTGGTGTCTGAGCAAAGACCGCCTCGCTTGATCCGTAACGGGCGATGACTTCCGCGATGCGGTCAGCGTGTTCGTTCATCCAGCGTTGCCGCTTGGCTGTCGCCTCTCTGGCATAGGCCCGCTGATGCGCCGGGTTGCTCATATCATAGAACGTGAAGCCGCCGGGGCCGGGCGCTGGGCCGCCGTCGAGAAGGTCAGGGATATCTTCCAGAGCATACCCGTAAGGCCCTATCATCGCGGCGGCACGCGCACGGGCTGCGTCGGACTCGCCGCCCACGCCACGTTCTACCAGCGCCCAGACCTTTGCCAGCATATCCAGATTCAACTGTGTAGCAGCCTTCGCCATTCCGTCTTCCCTTGTTCAATATGAACACTAAAGAAGCTTGGTAGGCAGTACAAGACGGCAGATGGTGATAGGGCCGGTTTTCATGCCGCCTCTCTCGCCCCATCATTGGTGGCTCACCCTGTCCCACACCCAAGGAGCCCGGCTCTCTCCCGTCATCATCCACTCAAGCGCCGGGTCAATCAGATCATCAGCCGCGCCCATCTCATGCCCTGTCGCCCTCGCATCTGGCCTCAGCCAGCTTGCCGAGGATGCACGGTCGATTATCCCGCCAGAACGCCACGGAGGCGACCAGATAGCCCGCTCAGCGCCGCTGTTATCAGCGTGAGCGTTTCGTTGTTCTTGCGCTGTAGAAACAGCGACGAACGGTTCCACGACGCCCTCCGGCGCTGATGACGTGATTGCCTGCCTCTGGCCTGTAGGTGCAGGCGAAGGAGGCGGGGTGATGCCGTCGCCCTCGATCTGGATGGGCTTCCCGAGATTGGCGGTCAACGCACCCACGAAAGCCGCTTCTTCTCCGCTCACAACGTAGCCAATCCGCCACTTCTGACGCTCGCCTTCAGGTCTGTATCGGCACAAAAGCACAGAGGGGGGGAACTCTATATTTAGGTTATTTATAGAGAACCCCCCCTCTGTGGTTCCGCGCCTGAAAGCATCCTTTGCGGCGTCAGTATTTCCCCAGAAATCCGGGAAAAGTCGGCCTGCATCTGTTGGTGATGTGGTGGCGTAGCCTGTGGCAGCGAGCATCCACGCAACCGGGTGGGCGCTCTTGTCGTCAATCACATCATCAAGCGGCAAGTCCTCCGGGAATGTGTCGGCGTAGTAGATGACCGTCAGGGGGTTATCGGCGGTTCGCGTCACACCACGCCCGCGCCCGTCTGCCTGTATCATCCCGCCCTCAGTGATCTCTCGCAGAAGTGCATCAGCCATCGGGTCGGGGTGAGTGTAACGCTGGACGGTGACGTCTTCGCCTGTCGTGGTAGTGCGCTGGCGATCTTCGCGTATGAAGCTGGTGACTTTTCCATGCTCAACGCCCGCGCCATCGGTTAGGGGCTGCGGTGTCATGGCGGTGACTGGCTTCCCGGTCAGGGCGCGCGCGATACTTTCAACCTCCCTGGCCTGCGGGAGTGTGCGCGTCATCATCAGGATCGTCGGCACGTCTTTCCAGTCGTTCCGGCCTGCCACGATTGCCGGATAAATGGTGTCAACGTTCTTCGGTAGGACCACTATCCCGGTCTCTTTCAGCCGCTCAATGTAGTCGTGCATGGCCTTGGTCATGACGCACAAGACCGACCTCCGGCCTGCGGCCACCCAATGAAAGCGGATTACCTCGATGAAGCGTTCAAAACTGGCGGCCTGCCGGGCTGGTTTGGCTATCTGGCTCAGGTCTCCTTCAGCTTCATTCAGGCGGCGTTCGTGGTCATCTTTCGCGTGCTTCTGCGTGGTCATGTTCCATCTGAACCGGGGGTTTTTTACCTTCAGGCGGCGCGTGTGTGGCTCATCTGCGAGGTAAGGCGGCGCGGCTTCAAGATTGGGGAAGAACAGACGCACGATTTCCGGCTGCGCGGTGGCATCAAGGATGACTGTTGGTGCTTTCCTGCCTTCCGCAATGTCCTTCCTGCCGGTCACGGCATAGCCGTGCGGGCGGTCGCTCAGCCCCTCCTGCTTCGCGTTGTCATCCGACGCCTCTGCGATCCTCTGCCGGTCCTCATCCTTGGCATACAGTTCAATCCGGACGGCTGTCTCATCGCCTGCCTCCAGAACCCGCCGCATCTCACGAAACAGGACGCGGGCCTTCACGATGGGAGCGAGGGCTTTCGCGGCGTCGATCAGGGCTTGATCGTCTGACAGGTCCAGCCCGTTTTTTATGGCTCCCTCGGCCCGGCTGAACAGGCCGGCGGCTTCATCGTCGCCATCAAGAAAGCGGCTCAGGCTTTCGATCGTGAATCCGGTTTCGGTTATGTCGGAGACTGGCAGGAGGCTGTCGCCACGCTGTGCAGCCCGGTGGAGCATATCAGCGGCGCGCCGGGTCTCTGTCAGAAGGTTCCCGATATCCTCCCGGCTCAGATAGCCGCCATCTTCATGGGATAGCCCGCTTCCTGTCACGACGAGACTCTCGGTCCTCCCGCGACCTTCCCGCGTAGTTGGCCTGCCACCTTTCCTGTTCGGCATCCCGGCGATGCCGCTCTGATAGAACCGTTCATCAATCACCAGAAGAAACGGCGTTTCGATATTCTTGGGTTTGTCGATGAATGGCTGTGCGTGGGTGATGATCCACACATCAGCCTTCGCCTTCCCTTGAGCCAGATAAGGGCATCCTGCGGCGTAAGGACACCCTCCCACCTTCTTGATGCAGTATTGATCCGTGACGCTGCACCCGGCCCGCCTGATAGCGTCTGCCTTCTCTCGCTCCCGGCACATATCACCCGCGCCCGTAGTCGCGTCTTTGACCCCGCGCCCAAACCATCTGCGGACTGTGACGCTGATCCCCATTCCTTCAGCGAGGGATGCAATATCGTCTGCGGCCTGCCTTGAAAGCCCGTGATCCGGCACAGAGATGACTATCGGCCCGACTGTGCTGCCTGTCGCCCTGGCTTGCGTGCGTGCTGCGTCATAAGCCCTCAATCCTTCACTGAAGGCGGCACGGGTCTTGCCAATTCCAACCCCAACCGGGAACAGGACGGCTCTGTTCTGTTCACGATCTGGCCCGGTGATCTCTCCCACAATCCGGCGCATGTCCTGCTCGATCCTCTGCCGGACCTCTGCAAGCGGGGGGTGTTTTTTCGGAGGCTCAGGCGGAGGGGCCAGAGCGAGGGCTTCCCGCACATAGTCCAACCCACGCGCGGCGGCGCAGTCGTTCCAGTCAGTGCCAACGTCAGGCGGCAACCTGACATCAAGTCCGGTCTTGTCGGCATGGATCTTGCCCGCGCCTGTTTCGTCATTATCGGCGGCAACGGATGCGATCCGGCCAGCCAGTAAGGCGGCAACGGTCGGGAGCTGACCCGCGTCGAAGGCCACCACGACCATGCGCCCGGTGGCTTCGTGGACCGTCGCCCCGGTTGCATATCCCTCGACAATGAATCCCGGCTCGATGCCGGGGATGATATGGAAGCCGCCTTTTTTCAGGCCGCCGGACAGAAACAGCTTGGTGCTGTCCCTGTTGATCCTCTGGATGTTAATCAGGTTCCCGGAGGCATCGTGAACCGGGATGACAAGATCGTTCTGCTCGGCGGCTACGGCCTGCAGGAACCACTCCCCCTTCGTCGGGCTGTAGAGCCTCGCCCTGATTGTCCGGGTCGCCACGAACAGGCCAGCGCAAGAGACATTCTTCCGGAGGGTGTAGGGGTGGCTTGTAGCTGGCTGGCTGGCGTCCATAACGGCGCGCGCGGCACTGGCTGCGGCGGCATGGGCTTCACGCTCAAGCTGCTCCTGCGCCTCCCTGTCTGCTTCTGCCTTGGCCCTGCTCGCCTCGATCTGGCGCTGCCTCTCCGCACGGATATGCGCGGGCAATGCTTCTTCAGCCTCTAGGCCGGTCTCGATCCCGTAAATCTCGGCGGCGATCTGGTACGCGCGCCATATCTCCGCGCCCTGTATTCCTTCGGCCTTGGCGATGAAATTGACGCCACGACCAGCCAGTGCCGGAGAATGTGTGAAGTCGGTGAAAAGCGGCCTGTCACCATCCAGCTTTATGCGGAAGCGGTGATTACCTCCGCCACGCTGCTTCCTGCTGGCGTTCCACTCAATTTCCTGCCCCCGGCGACCGAGACGCACCAGTCCGGCCGGAATATACCGCTCAGCCAGTCGCTCAGGATCACGCGCAATCGCAGCCCTGATTTCCGCCCTCTGTGGCGGGGTGATGAAACGTCGCTCTGAAGGTGAATAATCCACGCTTCCCGGCCTTTTTCTCTGGCTCAGGTAGGGGGTGCGTGCTATACAAAACGGGCTGAAAAACTGCTTTGCATAGCGTGCGCCTCGCCCTTACCCGGCGGGGCGTTTGCTTATGCAGCTACAGAAGCGGAGGCGGCGGAAGTATCCGTGAGGAACCCGGCAGAGACACGTCTTGCCCGCCCGATCTGCCTTTCAATCTCGACAATTCGGGGAACGTCGGCGCGGTCGATGATCCATTCCCGCCCGTGCTGGATGGCAGGATAAACGCCCTCATTCAGACGGCGGTTGATCGTCCGCACAGGGACATTCAGGCCAGCCTTGGAGAAGACTTCAGACAGGCGTCCGGTGGTCAGTAGGCGAGTGGGTGAAAGCATTGCTCTTGCTGCCTCTTATAGCTGGCAGAGCATCCGGGCCTCCTGCTCCTTTCCGCAAAATCGTCAGTCGGCTGGTTGACGAAAATACAGCATTGGAACAAAACTCGCGTTGACAGGTGATAGTCAATGCGGGTTTTCCCCCTCCGGCTGGTAAGACCAGAAGGGTGGGCCAGAATACTCAGAAAAAGCCGTTCCGGGGTGGTAGCCGGGGCGGCTTTTTTGTTTTCTGGTAATGACTTACGGAACAGGGGAGCCGCGCCGGTTGCGTTGTGCAATCCGCGTGAATCGGTTCCTTTGATCTGCCCTACATCAGTCATCCAGACACAATATGCCGCGCATAGGTTGGCGGCAAGGTGAGAGAGCTGGAAGAAACGTGCGGCCTTGGGATGCTGCCCATAGGAGTCCTGTGGGATGCGTCCAATGTGTGATTGGCTGTCGCACGCACCGACATGGCAAAACGCCACTCACGGGACAGATATGGCCCTCTTAGAGGCATGTTTTTGATAGGGTGTTCCTAATCGAGACGGAGGTGATTTCCGGGCTTCATCTCTGATTAACCGCAGTCCGCCGCCGATTCGCGGGGTTTAGAGTGCTGTTTAGAGCGGCTAAACCGCGTTAACTTGGTGATATAAAAAGCGTTATCACTTCCAAAAACCAAAAGGCGCGACGACGTGTCGCGCCTGTCGCCTTGCCTGTAACAATAAGTGATCGTGCCGAGCGTTCGTTACTTGTTCCGCAAACGACCAGGGCCAAGCCATCGCATCAGGGCGGCATCCATCATATCCCGGTCCATAGCCTCGACCTTCTCCGGGGGCATGTTGCCCGCGCTCCGCCAGACTTCATCGGCGGCGGACATGGATACCGCCAACGCCTCCCGGAACTCGGCATCATCAAAGCCGCGCCTCCGGCCATAGTCCGCCACAGCCTCGCCAAGCTGCTCAGGTGTGGACCCTGTGATCTTCGGTTCGGGTGTCTCGTTCTTGTATAGATCGGCAAGCCTTGCCGTCAGAGCCTCCATGCCATCCCGAACAACCTTGGTGGCTTTGTGCGGCTGCAAGTCTGATTGCCGGCACATATCTTCAAGGATGGATTTCAGGCGGCTGGTCGAATGTTCATAGGCAATCCCGTGCGGAACCCCGTTGTCGTAGGCCATGCGTGACGCCACTTCCGCCACGCCTGTAAGGCTCACCATCCTCTGTCCTTCGATGATAGCAACTTCGTTATCAGGCAGGGATGACATGAGCCGCATGGCCTGCGCCTTCCCGTCATTCTCGGTCGGCCTGTGATCCCTGACCGGCCAGTCATAGGCGGCGGCGATCCTCTGGCATGTCTGGCGGGCGTGAAGGCTGTCCATCTCACAGGCAAGCGGGCAATCGGTCCCATCCTCGAACACGACCGAGGGCATGAAGGCCGGGGCGGCGTTCCGGTCCAGAACAGGACGCGCCCACAAGCAGCGGACGGCGTGCGGGTCCAGCGTTGCCGGGTCGGCCATCACGGACGGGATTTCGGAGGCGGTGCGGTAAGGGCGGCGGCTCATATGTTCATGCCTTTTTGATTTAATGACTTAACGAATGGGTGACAGTTTACATTTTTGAATTATCGAAAGCACCACGAAACCCGGACAGGTATGGCCTTCCGCCGATCTCTTCTTTTCGGATCCCAAGAACCTCCTGCGCGTAGCGGGCTGCTCTCATGTGGTTGATCCCGATAGCTTCTCCGATCTGTCGCCATGTGTGACCCTTTCTCCGGAGGGTGATGATCTGGCGCTCCTGCTCTGGTGTGAGCGGCTTGCGTGGCCTTCCCATCATGCGCCTCCTTTCATCGCCAGCACGTCCCGGCACAGGCTGACCATCAGGGCGTCACCATCTCCGCCGCTTGGGTCCAGCCATTCAAGAGCCTGTCGTGCCTTGTGCTGAATGTCCTTCAGCTTGCGGGCTGGCGTTCCTGTCAGCCTCCGGCGCTCGATCTTCATGCAGCGTGTCACCCGGTCGATCTGGTTCCAGATAAGGGCGCGGGCTGGCTGCGATATGTCCTGATTGGCTTCATTGGCGAGACGGTTCCGTGTCCGGTCCAGCGCGGACAATCGACGGGCTGCGCGTTCTGCAGGAGTCATGCTGCCTTCTCCTTATCCAATACTTCGCGCATCCATTGCGCCCGGTCTGCCATCCTGTTCGCCAGCCAATGCACGGCGCGGCCTTCTGTGATCTCGGGCGGGAAGCCATCGCTGCCGGGGTGAGTGATCTGCACAAACAGGTCCGCCATCTGCTGCATTTCATCCAGAAGAACAGACGGCGACCGCATGTTCATGACGGCCTCACGTTCTTCTGGTGTCAGGTCTGTGATGGTTTTGGGAGGTGTCTGCTTCGCGCTCATGAGTATGCGGCCTCCACCTGTCGGCACAGTTCGGCGGCCTCGGTCTCTATTGTATCAAGGAGCCAATAGACTGCCTGCTTCTGGTGCGGTGCATAGGTGATGGGATGATCGTGAAGGTTCTTCAGGATCGAACCGATGACGGCGACCTGGTCAGCCGTGATCCGGGCGGCATCAACTTCATGGTTAATTTTATCGGCGGGCTTCTTCATGGCGCCACCTCATCAATCACAGCGCAATGACGCTCGATTTCCTCACCGAGAAAGACCAGGGCGCATCCGATCTCGTTGCGTGTTGGATTGGTGGTGTCGCTGTCCGGTGCGTGGATCAGGCCACGACCAGCCCACCGGGCCAGTGATGCAAGGTGCGCGATTGCAATGGACGCGGTGATGATCTCGTCGCGGGTATCCTTGGCGAAAGGCGGGACCTCACCTTTTGCGCCGATCTGGCGCGAAGCTGGCTTGCTCATGCCGCGTCTCCTTTCTCTGGAAGCGCAAGATTTGCGTCGTCCAGCTTGCCAGCAATCCGCTTCACCCAATCGCGCAACTTCTCCAGCGGCGGCGGCTCGGATGCTCCAAGGAAACCGTCCAGAATCGTGGCGAGTGCATACAGGTCACAGGTGACGGCGTGGCCGGTCACAACGGGGTCAGTCTCGACCGTCCCCATGGCAATGACAAAAAAAGAGACTGCACAGAAAACCACGACAGCGCCCGTGCGTATAAACGCGGCAAGCGCCGGGTGGCGCTGCTCTATGCTATAAAAGGAATCAGTCATCGGCTTGCCTTCCAAGCTGGTGATTAGGCAGGCGTTGGAGGCTCGAACCCCTCCGCGTCTGCTGCTCCTTTTATGCAGTCAAAAAGTCATCAATGCAATATGTGATTTATTCGTTATTGCAATATTTTTTGACTGCATATATCTAACGTCCGATAAGAAGGCATTATCGGACACCAGACCATGACGAACGATCTGACAGTGAAAAGCGCCCCGGTTGCTCTCCCGGCATCCATGCAGGAGACGGTGAGCGGTCTCGTTGGTGATTCCCTGTCGGCATCCACGGCGCGGGCCTATCGCTCCGATCTGGCTGCTTTCATCGCGTGGTGCGGTCACCACGACCTTGCGCCCGTCCCATCATCGCCAGAAGTGATCTGCTCATACATCGGACACATGGCGGAGGCGGGTAAGCGTGCCTCATCCATCAGCCGCGCCATCGCTGCGATCTCCTGCGCTCACGAACTCAAGCGGGTGGAGCGGAACCCCTGCCGTGATGATCTGGTGAAGCGTGCGCTCAAGGGGATGCGTCGCCGCATCGGAACGGCTCAGGAGAAGAAAGCCCCGGCCACAGCTTCACGGGTCGCTGTCATGCTCGAAACCCTGCCGGACACATTGAAGGGCAAGAGAGACCGCGCCCTGCTTTCCCTCGGCTTCGCTGGCGCGTTCCGCCGCTCTGAACTGGTGGCGCTGGATGTGTCCGACATTGAAGCAGTCGAAGGCGGGGCGCGTGTCACGATCCGCAAGAGCAAGACGGACCAGACAGGGGCGGGGCAGGTCATCGGCATTGTGGACGGCCTGCAGCTCCGCCCTCTGGCGGCTGTAGCAGAATGGGTCCGCGCTGCCGGTATCACGTCCGGCCCGATCTTCCGCTCTGTGGACCGGCACGGCAACGTCGGCGCGGAGGCAATGTGTGACAGACAGGTCGCCCGGCTGGTGAAGGACGCGGCGGAAGCTGCTGGCCTCGACCCGGAAACCTTCTCAGGTCATAGCCTACGGGCTGGCTTCATCACCTCCGCCGCTGCCAGCGGGTGTGACGCCCTCCGCATTGCGGAAACCTCACGGCACAAGAACATGGACATTCTGCGCGGCTACGTCCGCACGGAGAACCTGACCAAGAACTACGCGGGCGCGGCGTTTATGTGATAAAATCACATATATTATAACGCAATAAACTTATTAGATTTAAAACCTCTTGGAACAGTTGAATATATTACGTTTCCATGAATGTCTTTTTCATCTATTACTCTAAAGTAATATTGTTTATTTTCTTTTTCAGCTCTCTCTATAGCTTCATATGCGCTTTTAAATCGTGCAAAAGAACGCCATTTTCCCTCAGAACGAATATATTCCTGAGTGACATAATGTAGATTTTCCATTCCCAAGCCACCTTATTCATATACGGTTTATCTTGAGGTTCCGCTATTAGCTGGCGCCAATACGTATCCCCGGCGCGCTCCATCTGCCTGACCATTCACTTGCATGTTCTGAACGTGCGAGCAATGACCTCCCTCTTTTCCTCTTCCACAATAAGGGGGCGCACATTGCGCCCCCCTGTTGTTCGTAATCCGAACCCACTCCGCGTTTATGTGAGCGGAGCCTCCGCCCATCCCAAAAGAAACACTTTCTCCCCGCCCTATTTCCGTATATACAGAAACCATGCTGGTGATCACATGGGATGAACCAAAACGCCTAAAGACCATCAGGGAGCGAGGGCTTGATTTCTCCGACCTGGATGAAACGTTCTTCCTTAATTCTCTGGTCCTCCCCGCCAAGCAAGGCCGCCTGATGGCGATAGGACCATTCCTTGATGGTGTGATTGCCGTCGTGTTCGTGGAACTGGGATCTGAAGGGCTTTCAGTCATCTCGATGCGTCCAGCCAGCCAGAAGGAGCGGAAATACTATGAAGAAACTCACCTCTCTTAAAGGCGTCACGGAACGCCGGGTGCAAAGAATGATTGCGACCGATCCCGATGCCCCAGAAGCCACGGACGAACAGCTTTCACGCGCTCGGTCTTTTTCATCAGCCCTTCCTGCTTTGGCGGATAAAATGAAGGCGGGAATCTCACGTCGCCCCATTGGCCGCCCCCGCAATCCCGAGAAAAAGGTGGCTGTTTCTCTCCGGCTCGACCCCGACGTTCTGAGGAAGTTCAAAGTGGATGGGCCCGGCTGGCAATCCAGAATCAATGAAGCCCTCCGCAAGGCATAGCCGATATTTCCGACTTCATTCCTTCATGAAGTCATAAATGCAAGATTGCATGTGTTTCGTTCCGCTGGCAGGAATGGAACCCATGCAAAACAGAACCCTCAAAACCCTTGCCGTGGTCGCTCAGAAAGGCGGTGTCGGCAAAACAACGCTGGCGGTCAATCTGGCTATTCTGGCGGTGAAGGACGGCCTCCGGGTCGCTCTGGTCGATACTGACCCGCAAGCCTCGGCGGCTGGCTGGTGGAAAACCCGGCAAGCCGACGATCTGGTCATGATAGAGCGTGACGCGGCCATGCTGCCGGACATTCAGAAGATGGCTCAGGCGGAGGGCTTCGATCTCCTGATCGTGGACACGCGCCCATCAGTGGAAGGTGAAACCCTGCGGGCTGCGAAGGCGGCAACCGCTGCCATCATCCCGACACGCCCCGGCATCCTCGACCTTCGCGCCATCGCATCCACTGCGAACGTGATCCGCTCCGCTGATTGTCCGGCCTGCATCGTCCTGAATCAATGCCCTCCGCCGCGCGGTGTTGGTGAAGCCACCCTGACCGCCGAGGCGAGAGAGGCGGCAAACAGCATCGGCCTGCCTGTCGCCCCTCCGGCCTGCTCGTCTCTGGTCGCCTACTCCTACGCCCTGAACGATGGCCGCGCCGTCTGTGAATATGAACCGGACGGCAAGGCTGATCTCGAACTCCGCGCTCTGTGGCGCTATCTCCGAAAGGCTTACCTCGATGGCTAAACGCGCCTCTCTCACCTCCGGCCTGTCAGGTCTCGCCAGTCAGAAGCCTGCTGCTTCACCCTCTCCCGCAAAGGCCATCGCCAAGGTTGCGGAGGCAAAGGGAACGGAGCTGATCCACGACCCACGGCAAGGCGATATTGAGCAGGCTGTGAAGCCCGCCAAAACAGGACGCCCCCGCACGCTGCCTGATGGCGTGAAAACCCTCTCTGTCCGCGTCAGCCGTGACGTGCAGAAAGCCCTCCGGCAAGCCGCGCTCGATCATGACATTCCCATGCAGGAAATCATCATGAACGGCATCATGGACCAACTGGCGAAGCTGGCCCGGTGATCCTGCTTTGAATACCGCTGCCATCATCCGCCCGACACGCCCCGCACTAACGGTGCAATGGTGTATGAAGAGCCGTCTTTGCATGGGTGGCAGATGGGTAGCCGCTTGGGTGGCAAGGTGGTAGCCACGGTGGTAGGTGGCGGGTCGCTGACAGGTGGCCTTCATAGACCATTGCACCGTTAGTGCGGGGCTGTTTTGAAGGAGAGTGTTCCTGATGTATCTCGGCCCTCGTAGGTTCAGCCTCAAGCGCCGCATCAGCGCCCGCACATCGTGGAAGCGTTACGTCCGCCACAGCCTCGGCGTAAAAGCCCCTCGCGGGTATGGATGGCTCACAAGCCCCAAACGGGCCGCATACAATCGCGTCTATTACCGGAAGAACAAGGCATGGAAGGGAGCCGGACCGGTCCTGATCCTTCTGGCCCTCCTGATCCTCGGCGCGATTGGCAACATGCTCCCTTAGTGTGCCAGCGCCGCGCCCGGATATTGCGGCATCGCCAGTCCGTCAGCCCCGGAACTCGTGGAGCGGAGGGCCTGTCTGGTCCGGTTGGCGTTCATCAGGTCTATGTGCGGCGCAATGGCGGTCGTGATGTGCTTTCCGTCGATGTGCATGGGAACCGTGACAGTGACGTGTGTTGCCCCCGCTGGCTGTGTCCTGTCGTCACGGGTCTTTATGTCGCCGTTGGAGCGAGCATAGTCCCACAGTTCCTTCAGAAGCGTTCCGACCCCCGCAACAGTTGCCCCCGTTGCCG